>CAUYRT010037830.1:0-111983 GCA_963574885.1 Lepilemur ruficaudatus | reverse complement strand
TTTATTGGTACAAGAACACAAGCATTGATCTTTAGAACAGGACTGAGAATCCAGAGATGAATCCATCTGTATACGGTAACCTAATCTTTGATAAATCAGTCAAAAATATACATTGGGGAAAAGAATCTCTTTTCAATAAATGGTGCTGGGAAAACTGGATAGCTACATGCAGAAAAATGAAACTGGATCCCTACCTCTCACCTCTTACAAAAATTCACTCAAGATGGTTAACACACCTAAACTTAAGGCATGAAACCTTAAGAATCCTAGAAGGGAAAGAAAACTTTTAACACTTGTCAGGCTCAGAAATTGCTGAACCATCTTACAATAATTCCAATCAAGTATGAACTTTGGTGTTCTCACCTTTCCTTTCTTGCTCCTCTTTGGCCCCAGAGAAGAAATAGAAAGAATAGCCAACAGGTGGTAGGAAAGGGAAGTAAAAGAGATTTTACAGTTGAACAAAATTGGAAACCGAGATTAACCACATGGGGTAGGCATTTATAATTACTAAATTAAACTGTGTCTTTGAACACAGCTACCCAAAATTTTAAGGTCAACAAATTTCTCATCCCCTAATAACAGTATAACTCACACATGTAGCCCCTACTATGTGCCAGGCATGGTTCTAAAAGCTTTTATGTATCTTACCTCCTTTAATTTTCACAATAACCCTAAAATGTAGGAATTGATAACATTCTGGACTTTATAAAGGGGAAACCTGAGGCACACAGTTAAATGATTTGCCCAAGGTTATTGAGAATTAAACCCAAAGAATCTGGTTCCAGAGTACATGAGCCTAATCACTACTTTGCCATGCTAAAAGTGAAGATAAATGTCGTATTTTTCATCAAGTGCACGACATAGGGAACCCACCCCCCATTAAGCAGATCTAAATGGAGAGGGAAACAATAACAAAGTTGCTTCTACGACTATGATTCTTTGTTCAGTGTACTGATGGCTTACTTTGTCCTTCAGCTGGCTGTTGGAAGCTGTTGAAGAGTTTTAAAATGATTTTTTTTCCTATAATGAGATTTGCTTTTTGGTGTGAGCACTCTGACTTCTGTGGAGAGATTGGTTTGGAGAAGTATAACAGTAGAAGAAAATAGGTAGATTAGAAAGACTATTGTGAGCTCATGGTTGCCTATCTATCTATCTATCTCTCTATGACTGACTAAATAGGACCTAAATATTGATTGGATATGAGGGTGAGAGAAAATTATGTTGTATCACTAATTTCTCTCTGTATGTGAAACTATAAGATTACATCATAAAATTAGAGTGAGGATTAAATTAGATAACTCCTGCTAAACACTTGGCACCATGTACTATAAATGGCTAAGAAAGTTTGCTACAGTGAGAATCGCTTGGGTGTTTGCACCGTGTGTATTTCCTGGGAAAAGTGATAGAAACCCTCTACTCCTTCTGTGCCTTATCTGTAAGTTAGCTGTACTTTCCTCAAGATGTATTGAGTGGATTACATTACGTGATTCTTGTAAAGAGATTAGCACAGTTGCTGACACACAAAAGACCCCAATTAATGCTACCCATTTTTTACCAGAGCATTTTCTTTTCATCAATCTGACATTAATGATACAGCTCTTTGAGGTTGATTTCAACACATCACAGAAGATACATGGTTCCACTCAGAGGAAGCTAATATGTCATGAAGCTAGTGTATCGCTCTTGTGTAAATAAGGAAGATCTTTAAGACTTTGTTAACTACTGACAAACTTTATTTTGGCATGATACAGGTGGGTAAGGTACTGGGATGCCAGCCACTCCACATGAGTAAGATAATTAGGTAGGTGGGAAAAAAATTGCAATCTACACAGTGCTATATTGTATCAAGTAGGAATTGATAAAACCATGTCAAGGATTAAAATTGCCCTCATCTATCTATTTAAGGCTTCTAACAAAGCTGTCACAATCTGATGAATTTTTAACATTTTATTTTCTGTATTCCACAATAATCTCTAATTTGGCTCTCATTACTTTGTATTAAACATATGGTAAGTCTGCTGAAGTAAAACCAACTTCTCTTTTAGGTCTATTTTATTTTTATCTCAAATGCATTACATTTTTGAGACATATTTGTTAAAAAAACTTTGATTTTTCAAATTAACAAACAGTTAAGAGGCAATAAAATACACAATTTGCTGCACGAACACTGCTCTACATATCAAAATGATGACAGAAATAAAGTGACATATAGATTGATACACAGCTCTGTCATATCGTAGCTTGAATGTTAAATAGCTACAAGGTAATTTGGGTATGTAAGTGAATAACATACAGAAGTACATAGTGTATACTAATCAAACATTTCTAAATTGAGAGCTACATAGATCTACTAGCTAACTCAAAGTTTGGATTTAAGAAAAGATTATGGGGGGAAATAGAGTAATGATGATGTTTTTTTTAACCAAGATGGAGAATGAGAATCTTCCCTAACTAGGAAGTTGCTATATTAAACTGCTATTGTTTTGGCATATTTTATAATCATTTACCAACTGATTTTTTGAAAGTAAATGAGCTTATCCTTTGTTTGTAATTCTTCTGAGGACAACTTAACTTCTTTTCTTTAATCAATCATTTCTAATTACCTTCAAGATTATGAGTTAAATCATATTTTGCTACACTTTTTAGATCCTGAGATTGTCTTGTCACTACTTTGTCATCAGAATAATTCTAAAAAATTCTTTTTGCAATCTGTAGGACCTGGAGTGGTAAACACAGCCTGAATTAAAATGTATTGACAAGTGAAAATAAGTTCTTTGATCTCAGTGGGAAAAAGAGAAATGCAGTTTTGCATCCCTGCATTCCCCCACTTTCATATTCTAAGCTTTTGAAGTTTTTCTTTCCTTTGCTTTGCATCCTTTGGTTCTTAGTTTGCACTTTTATTTTATTTTCTGATAAACTTACTTGATAGGGTTGAAGTTGCAAAGATAGGGATGTTGTTAGATAGATAAAGATAGATGATTATTTAATTGTTTCTACAAGGCCAAATGCAAAAGGCATAGAGAGTTCCACTCTGTTCTACACATCTCCTACTGCATACAACAGTGCTTTTCTATCTTTGATGTGCATTGGAATTGGCTGACAATCTTAATAAAATGAAGATTTTGACTCAGTAAGCCTGGAGGCCTTAAATTCTGTTTTTCTGGTCAGGCATGGTGGCTCATGCCTGAAATCCTAGCACTCTAGGAGGCTGAGGCAGGAGAATCACTTGAGGTCAGGAGTTTGAGACCAGCCTCAGCAAGAGTGAGACCCCATCTCTTCTAAAAATAGAAAGAAATTAGCTGGGCAACTAAAAATAGAAAAAATTAGCCGGGTGTGGTGGCGCATGCCTGTAGTCTCAGCTACTTGGAGACTAAATAAATAAATAAAATTCTGTTTTTCTAACAAGCATCCAGGTGGTTCTGGGGACCACATTTTGAGTAGTGAGCAGTGAGCATAAACAGGACTAAGAGAATGCTAGAGTATCCTAAATATATTACTTCAATACTTTCACAATGTTAGACATCTTAACACCCATTTTCCTCTATTAACTCCCATAATAGCTCTAGAAAGTAGTAGTGTTATCCCTAAAATGTGGGAAAATAAATAAACAGACACAGATTTAGCAATAAATAGCAACAAACTGATCTCTGTGCAAGATATGGATTATGAAATTACCTAACCTCTGAGCATCTTAGCTTCTATTTTATAAAATGGGGATAAAAATATTTACCTCAGAGGGATGTTAGAAGAGTTTTAGAAACATGCAAATCATCTAGCCAAGTGCCTGGCCCAAGTAAGTCCTTAAAACATTTTATATTGTTATTGTTGTCATAACTCCAATTTTAGCAATATATCTTACTAATCAACCAAGAAGAAAACTTAAGTGCTTATAATTCATATTTAGTGTTGGTCATTAAGAGATGATATAATTTGAATTATAGATGTAATTGACAAATTTGTACTTCCACTGACCTGACTGGTTAAGATACTTAATCATATAATACTACTTTTCCTCTTTAAATAATGAGTCTTGGTAATAACCATTCATTGCAAATTATGAATGTACTGACTTACTCGTAGTTTTCATTTGTCAGTACCAAGGCATACTGAGTGTGTGTTTTGTTCTCAGCATGGAAAAGTACATGTCAAGCAGTGAACCCTAGTATGCCAATCATTTAGTAATTTCAAGATTACTAATTAGCATCATGTTGAAGTGGTAAGATTATGAGGGTCTAATGCCTTCATTATGTTAATGATTCTTTATTTTATCTTGTACAAAATCACACATTTCCCCTTGAAGCAAAAAGAATGAAAGAACTAACTGGAGGTTTTTAATAAAGGGTTTATGCATTTAAACATGTGATTAACCTACAATTTTATTACAAGCACTTTATTTTAAAGGAAATAATAAAAAGACAAAACAGAGTGTGTATAAAAGGTAAGATTTTCTTTCTAAATACAGCAGACATTTCAGTAACTGAAATGAAAATTACCTAAGAAGTGTAAGTCATGTCTCAAGGACGAAAAAATGTTACACACAAATAATAAGAGACTAATTATAATCTAAATTCATTGAAAAAACTACATAAAAACAATTAAAAATGGGAAAAATAAGATTAGGTAGGAGTAAGCTTAAAAGTGATGAGTGAGACTTGGGCTCCAATTTGAAAGATAAGTACAGAGGGATAGAGAATAGAAATGAAAATAACCACTTAGAAGATAGCATCTCTTTTCCCTTTTTTGGAAGAGCATGATACTAAGGGATCAGAAAACCTGATTTTAAAGTTGGTGCTAGTTTGAGCAACTGACTATATATCTCTTGAACCACATTTTCTCATTTGTGAAATGAGAGATTTAGAGAAGATGTTTTCCTAAGTACTCTCCACTTCTTCAACTTTAAAATTTTGGGCCAACGCGTACCTGGCGGGAAACATAAAGTTATATACAGAGACATATGTTAGGAGCTATATACAGAGACATATGTTAGGAGCTAGAGGGAAACATGGTTGTGCACAGGGCATGAGTCAAACTATGGTGGTCTTCAGAACCTAGTGCTTGAGATGGAATCACTACTTGCTGCTAAGGATGGTGATAAGAGAGGTCACATCAAAAGAGGTCAGGACTAAGATGTTTTTTAGGACAAGAGATCCAATGGGTATCAAAAAATGAAGATACAATATAAATACATGGCAATACTAGAAGGAATATGTAATATGCAGATTGACTCTGGATTGTCAGGTCAAAATGGTATTACATCAACATCCAAGCAGTTGAAATAGGCTCTGTGTGGAAATATCAGAGCAGTACAGGAAAAAAACAAGTGTTCAAAGTTCAGTCCAGGAAATTCAACACAGTAAGGATCGGTACTTATAAGATAAGGGAGCATAAACCAAGGACTCATGCAATGAGTCTGGGGTTGAGAACTGTGGGAATCCAGTATGAAACCAATGATCAGAATACTGACTAGCATTTTTTTTTTTTTTGGTCAACCCCTTGGTCAATTTGCATTGATCTGGTATTAATCTACTAAAAAACTGGTGACAGGTAGAATCAGCAACAAAACTAATCTTGGTTTTGAGCTAAATTCTTCTGAATTAGGACCCTTTCTGTAAATCTTTTTTTTTGGATTTTGAACTGGAAAAGGGAGCTATTGTAATAAGCTCAGCTTATTTAAAGCCACAGCTGAGTCTTTTGGGAGGGGACTGTCTTAGTCCATTCATCCTGCTAAAACAAAATACCATAAACTAGGTAGTTTATAAACAACAGAAATTTATTTCTTACAGTTCTAGAGGCTGAAAAGTCCAAGATCAATGCACTGGCAGATTTGGATCTGGTGAGAGCTTGCTTTCTGGTTCACAGCCTTTTTGCTGTGTCCTCACGTGGAGAAAGGGACAAACAAGCTCCCATTGGCTCCTTTTTAAGGACACTAATCCCGTTTATGAGGGCTCTACTCTTATCATCTAATCACCTCTCAAAAGCCCCACCTCTTAATACCATCATTCTGGGGATTAGGTTTCAACATATGGATTTTGAGGGGACACAAACATTCCGAACATAGCAGGGACTTCCATTTGGAAAGATTTTGAAGAATAACACTCTTGGCCTTTCCGCCACCTGACACTTTCTCCTCTCCTATGGAGGAAGAATGACTTATCTGATTGATACTTTGAGCTTCCTTCTTGCTTTTTTCTTTTATAATCAGATAAGTATTCTGAACTACTCACTGATCAAGTAAGTAGCCTGCCCCTATATGGATGGCCTATGCCTGTCCAGCTTAGCCATTCTGGTATTTAGATACTAATTCTATGCTAAGCTATTAGGAAACCCACTGTATATGCATATAAAAGCCAGATTTTATAATACGTCCTACTCCTTCTATGTCTCATTTGCCTCTGAACTAGGAGGGAAAGATGGGTGTTAATAGTGTTCTCTGAGCTAATACAAAAGATCAGATTGTCAAATCAGATGTGTTAGATCAGAGAACCTACCCAGTCTTAAATTTTACCAATAGTTTGAAATATACAAGCAATCAAGAAATATGGACAAAAAAGGAAGAAGTCTAGGATATCCTATATGGCTCCCAGGTCTTTCTTTGCTGCAAGAGACATGCATTCCAACCCAGAGGACTAAAAGGTTTGCAGATTACCTCAGCTACTGAGTATTTTTAGGTTATGAAACATCTGCATTTTATATCCAAATTGTTATAGGGCTTATGTGACAATATCCAGGGAACTATGCTTCAAAAATCCACAGATTCTAGATTTATCTACCATAGACAATTCCAAACCAGGGTCATCCTGCTAAGAGCATTATAGATAAGCACTCTCTTTCCAGTAAATACCATTAGTTTATTTACTACGAAGTGCTTTGTCAGCATGTTTGTAAAGATTACTTAGGTCACTTCCTTCCTTACCTGGGTATGTCTCTTGTTAATCAGAGTGAGAAAAAGAGAAAGATAAACCACAGACAAACTACTTTAACTTCTTCCTTCCCAAGCCTACTAAATTTCCACAGCCTGGGGTAGAGAAGTATAAGAGTGAAAATAGATATAGTTCAACTTTGGCATTAAACCAAATAACTATTATTACTTGACATGAGCAGAAATAATACAAGAAAAATATCTTCTTTGAAAAATAGCCAATGAAGACATTATAGAAGACATTAGGGGTGAGCAAATGGAGATGTACTGACCAATCTGAAGGCATGATTTGGTGAGTCTGAGTATTACTGTGCTAGCAATGACAATGGGGAAGAAGGAGTGAAACCCAAAGGTGTTTTAAAGAAAGAAAGGGCAGAAACAAGTAAATTTAAGTGTAGAAGAAAGATGAGAGCAAAATGTTCCTCTACAACTTCTAGTGAGGGAGACAAAACTGAAAAGGGTAAAATTAAAATGCATATTTCCAGAGTAGGTCGAAGTCATGGGAAAAAACAAGATAAACTGAATTTTAATTGATGAACAGGAAAATATGACAGTCATACAAAAGGAAGTAATCCAGATGTATTGGGAAAAAAGTGTTGGGGGGATATGTGAAAATTTGGGAATTAGTTGGAGAAATCATCCATTTGGTTAATAAATATGCCAATATGCAAAATGTAAATTTTAGGCATGAGGGGTATAATGTGAGTAAAGAGCCATAAAAAACAAAAACAAAATAAAACTCCATGCCCTTCATTATTTAATTGCTTGATGCCTCTCTAATATTATCTCTTACTACTCCCAAACTCTGACCTTAATGATACAACCATATTCTGAATTTCATCATCAGGGAATGTCCTTGTACCCTCATCTTTGTTTTGTCTAGCTGAACCTACAACCAGAATTACCCCAAAGTTGGCAGCAGGGATTTCCTGCAAGGGACTGCCCCAAACCATCCCAAGAAGGGGCTGGTTGGGATCCAGCAAAAGAAGTGCTTAATGCCAAGATAGTCAATCCAAAGCATCTATTAGGGGAACTTACAAACAGAGAAGGCTGTAGTGTGTCTTAGCAACAGACAGGGAGAAAAGAAATGTCTACCTAGATATGTCTGCCACTCAGAGAGTGGAGTTAAGGAGTTTATATGCCTGTTTAAGGAATTTGGCTCAGGGCTGAAGCTAATTTCTGTTTAGCAACATGGCTGATCTTTCAGTGTTTTCCAGTAACAACCTAAATAACTTTATCAGTGACTAAGAATGTCCAAGGTCTGCAGAGGTCACAGAGCTGTCAAGGCACTCTATTTCTGGGTCAGGATGAAGAAGGAAAACAGAGGGAACTGGGGAACCTTACAATTCCTCATCCAAAGCTCATGTCAGTAGTTACCACTTCTTGAGCACTTCTCAACATCTGTAGCAGATACAGTCAGTGTTCTGCCTGTATCGCTTCACCCTTACCCCTTCAGTGCATGCTGCCCTGATTTCCAACTGCCAACATGATGGGCAAAGAAATGCCTGAGGACTTCCTCTCACTCCTGAAGTCCACTTTGCCCACCCATTTGGCAGTCCAGAAGTGATGGGTCATTAAGCCTGCTAGGAGCAACCTTCAATCAGTGACTGACAGTAGTCAGTGTATAAATATCCTGCCTCCCTCACCTGTAAAGTTGAATATCTCTCAGGGATATGTCCTGTACTTCAAAAGTTCTCCAAAAGGGTTAAGATCCACTCCCCCACTATGAGCTGGCATGATAAGCACCTTTCATTGGATACCCTTCCTTTCTTGTCTTAGCTGGGATTACTTTAAGCAGGGATAATTGAATATAACCTTTCCCATCCAGAATATCTTTTACTGACTATGTTTAGCCTTGGGAATACAGTTAGAGATTATCAGTTGCCAATCCTTGCTTTAAAAAAAAATTAAGAATTTTAGCTTCTGAAAGTCATTGCAATCAAATATTGGGCAATATGAAAATAAATTGGGAGCTTGCCAGTCTCTATCAGAAATGTGCCCCACAGGCATCACACTACACTGGTCACTAATTGGTATTTGGCATTTGCTTTGAAAGTTTCAGGAGCTAGAATAACAAAAGCATCCATGTCAAAAATGAGTGTCTACTTGGTCTCATTAGTATGATCACACTCATATGGATTGTTTTGAAACATCCAATATGCTGATGTTCCTGATGAATCTGACAAGACAGCACACTTGTGGGAAAATTAGGAGTCTTAATATCAGAGGCAAATGCCAGATTATTTTGTTCCAATTTACTGCTTTTAGTTTAAGGATTCTCAAAAGATAGTGAGCAGATATATGCATGCACTAGACATTCTACTCCACAAATTTAATTTTGAGTATATAATCAAGATAGAATTTTATCTTTGGAAAAGTTTACAGACATTCTCATACACTCAACCTTGATATCAATCATAGTCTTTATAGTTGTTTTGATAGTAATCTAGCATTATCAAATCACTATCCCAAACTTCTCAGGAAATAATGAACATATACTGAAATGTAAAGTAAATGTGTTTACCAGATATGCCTAGAGAAAATAAATCATTTGATTTCATATTATACAGAAATGTCAGTTTTCTAACCAATTGCATTCACGGATTCATTCAATTAATCATTTGTGCTAGACACTAGAAATTAAGCAGTAACTGGCATATACAATGCAAAAGCACCTGCCATCATGGAGATTAATTCTGGAGGAGAGACTGGCAATTTTAAAAAAGTTAAAAGATAATTTAGATGGTAATAAGTGCTGTGGAGAAAAATATATAAATCAAGGGAGTGTGACAAGATGTACTGAGGTGAGTTTGGGGGCTTGAGCAGCAATTTTAAATAAGGTGGTCAAGAAAAAAGTCACAGGGAAGTGGATTGAGCAAAGATAGAAAGTGGGTGAGAGAGTGAGCCGGGACAGTATCTGCAGTAAGAGTATACCAGGTAGAAAGGACAACTGATGCAAAGGCACTAATGTGGAAATGTTTCCACACGGCAATTACATTAGGGTGACATGGAGAGGAACAAATGAGAAAAGGAGTAGTAGGAGACAAGGTAAGAGAGGTAGCAATGGGCCTGATCAGACAGAACTCTGAGAGCCATTTTGAGCACTTTGGTTTTTATCTGAGTGACGTGGGAAACTATTTAAGGATGCCAGTCAAAGGAATGGCATGGAATTGACTTACCTTTTACTATCTTCAATCTGGCTAATGTGTAAAGAATAGAAAAGGGGGGTGTGTTAGTCAAATTAGGTGAATGTTAAAAAAAAAACCTTAAATATCAGTGGCATAACACAATAATCATTTGGTTTTTTATCTTGTTCATGTAAGTAAATGAAAGTGAGTGTGTGGCAGAGAGGGATTCTGCTCCAAGTAGTTGGTAAGGGACTCAGGCTCGTTTAACTTGTGGCTCCCTAAGTTTCAACCCTAGAGTGTCTGTTACTTCCTTCTACCTCTTTGGTAGTCAGAAGAAAAGAGAAAAAGAGCCCTTGAAAACCAGTGCGTATTATTTCCACCATAATTCACTGGCCAGAATTCAATCACATGCTGTACCTAACAGCAGAGGAAGCTGGGAGATGCTGTCTAAATCTGTGTTCAGGCGGCAAAGGAAATGGGTTTTGGAGAACACAGTATATTCTTGGCCAAAGGGAGAAAGGGTAGAAACAGAGAACTATTAATAGTTAGAAGACTGTTACTTTTGTGAAGAAGTAGCTTCACACCACAATGTGGCAGCTTCCACCACAGTGGTTACAGTGGATACAGCTAGAATGATGCACTGAAAAATTTCCAAGTCTATTCTTCTTATTTTTTCTTTTTGGTGGAGGGAGTAATATTAATAGATGTATGTGAAAAATTGTTTCGGAAATCAAATATGGGAAATAGTGTCATTTCTCTGCAGAAGATTTCTGGCAACCTTTATTAGTCTTGAGGATTTTTGTTTTTTATTGTTAAATGATAAAAGTAATATGCAGTTTTTTAAAAAAAATATGATTAGGAATTTTTAAATAGACAATATCACATAGCTAATACTCCAAAGACTATTCTTTGAGAAGATAAATGGATTACTGAATAGAAGACAGGGTTTGGCCTTTGACACATATATCCTGTATGACTTTGGATGACTATTTACGCACTTTGAGATTTACTTTCCTTGCTTCTAAGATGGACATACTACCTCTTAGCCTGCTCACCTTACAGGGCTATGCACATCAAATACAATATTGTGCATGCAAGCACTGTAAGCATAAATGAGTATTATTATAAGGCTTGCTGTGGCTTAAGAAAGAGGAGAACAAACAGAGATGCTGAGTTCTTTGCCAGGAGGAGGCTGAATGTCTGACCTTCTGGGAGTCTTAACAGGATAACACTATCTTGACAATTGCCCAGTGGCCTTCAGCCTTTTACACCCTGGAACTGGTCAAACTATATTTCTGAATATGTACCTGTCAACTCATAAACTACACTGTATATGAATAGGACTTTCAATTGATTAATTTAAAATTCTCTAGGGACCACTGTGCTTCTCTCCCCCATTCATGACATCGTCTTTCCAAAATAAGGATATTTAGGAATGCCAAGTAAACAGTCAGACATTTGTTGACTGAAACACAGAGGATCAGAGAGCAAAAATGTAAGACTGTTGTGGAAGATACCCTCTTTAGGCCTTGGTGAGAACATTGATTTCAGTCCTCAGCTCCACAGTGACTGCATGTAGTGTCTAGATGAACTCTCCAGAATTGAACTGAGAGGGTGCCTCTTTTGTAAATTACACAAACTGAGCAACTCTTTAAGTTCAGACATTTTTGCTTCAAATTAGACAGAGAAACAATGATTTGATTTTCATTTAATAAATCACAGTCTTTTTTCATTTGTGATTTCCTGTGATTACATTAGGTCACTCAGAAATATCTGGTGATCTAAATTACTCATTCATAGTTGATCAGTCTTATCCATTGTGGCAGATTTTAGCAGTTTAACCATCACAGGAGTCTTGTTTCTAATGTGAAAGACCTGGGGTGAACCTTACTCACTGTAACGCCAACAGTGAAAGAAAGACTCAGCTAAGGAAGAAATGGTAGTGGCTATTGTTGATGCCAAAGTTTATGAAACATATCAGAAGTACTGTAGACTGGATAAAGGGAGAGTTTGGAATAAAAATGCAATTATAAGGCAGTCAGCAGCGTATTTTTTTTTTTTTTTTTGAGACAGAGTCTCACTCTGTTGCCCTGGCTAGAGTGCTGTGGCGTCAAGCTAGCTCACAGCAACCTCAAACTCCTGGGCTCAAGCAATCCTTCTGGCTCAGCCTCCCAGCTCAGGCATGTGCCACCATGCCCGGCTAATTTTTCTATATATTTTTAGTTGGCCAATTAATTTCTTTTTTTTTTTATAGTGGAGACGGGGTCTCGCTCTTGCTCAGGCTGGTTTTGAACTCCTGCCCTTGAGCAATCCGCCCGCCTCGGTCTCCCAGAGTGCTAGGATTACAGGCGTGAGCCACCGCACCCAGCCCAAACTGTTTTTTTGAGGGGTGAGGATGAGAAAGCCTATAAAGAACAAATGTTGCTATGTACACATTGAAGAAAAGTCTAGATACAATCACTACAATTTGATTGGGAATCGGGTACTCTTTATACAATCAAGATGGTGTGGGATCTCAAATGGTTGGACTCCATCTCTCTGGGTTGTGTCAGGATAAGATACAAGCTATCCTGGACTGATTTAAAGCTATATTTTAAAGTTGCTAGATACAGAGATTGTAATCTCCCTGGTAACTTTTCAATTCCAAAGCAACCTTCACATCAGAAAACCTTTCCATTAGTGTACTGAAGTATCTCCTATTGTGATTTGAGCTCCACGCATTTATTCTGTCCTAATGGAAGTCAGAAACAGTCAATGCTCACAGTAAATTTCACTAGCTACTCTAAGACCCAGTACTGCTGTTCAGTTGCCTCTGTGAAATATTAAATGACTCGCATCTGTGCCTAGTTAGAAAATTGCTTCTGCTTCAGGTTAAAGATTCTTCAGTGTGGCTCATAACAGATTAAATTAGATAGCTTAGTTCTTTCTACTTTTTCCTATCATAAATTTTTCATTTCTGCTTCTTCCCCAAACCCTGGCTTCTCTCAATTACTAATGTTTAATCTTGGAAATGTAAATTTCCTTTTCATCTAGGTATACAGCCACATGAAAGAAGCAAGAGTTTGAAAGTAAAACAAGCTTAGATTCCCAACTTGATCTCTCTATAACTCTATTTCCTCATCCGAAAAAGGATAATAGTAATAATACCAACCTCATAAGTTTGCTGTATGGAAATATAAAAAGTGTTCCCCACTGGAACTCTGCAGTCATTATTATTTACTTTTTAAAGCCTCATCCCATCATATGCTGTGTGACTTAATCTTTCTGAGCCTGCTTCCTCATCTGATAATAAATGTAAGATCTGTCTCATAGGTTGTTCAGCACCTGACACATAGCAGCACTCAAGGAATGGGCTCATTATTAATGAGAAAAATCTGATATTCACATGGCCGGAACATCCTTACATTGTACTAAAGGAAATGATTCCAATTTTAGAGTCAAAAATTTATTTAAATACAGGAATTTCCCATCTCCATTCAAAGTTTTCTCTAATTCCTTGATATGCCCAGGAGAGTTTCTGTAACTGTCATCAGTAGCACTGACAGGGGTATTAATGACCACCATTTTTTTTTTTTTTGGCAAAAAATAAAATAAAAGTTTTCAGCCAGGCTCAGTGGTTTATGCCTGAAATCCCAGCATTTTGGGAGGCCAAAGTGGGATTATTGCTTGAGGCCAGGAGTTCTAGACCAGCCTGGGCAATATAACCAGACCCCTATCTATACAAAAATAAAAGAAAAAAGGACAGGCGCGGTGGCTCACGCCTATAATCCTAGCACTCTGGGAGGCCAAGGCGGGCGGATCACTCAAGGTCAGGAGTTCGAAACCAGCCTGAGCAAGAGAGAGACCCCGTCTCTACAAAAATAGAAAGAAATTAATTGGCCAACTAAAAATATATAGAAAAAATTAGCCGGACATGGTGGCGCATGCCTGTAGTCCCAGCTACTCGGGAGGCTGAGGCAGGAAGATGGCTTGAGCCCAGGAGTTTCAGGTTGCTGTGAGCTAGGCTGATGCCACGGCATTCTAGCCCAGGCAACAGAGCGAGACTCTGTCTCTAAAAAAAAAAAAAAAAAAAAAAAAAGTGATTAACCATATATTCTCCCCATATTTCCAGGAGGTAGATAAGACTGGTATTAATTCTCATTTTGTATAAGAAGAAATTGAGGCTCAGAGAGTCAAAGTAACATTCAGAAGAACACATAGTTGTTATTCAGGTCCCAGTTGTTTGACTGCTAATCCACTATTCTTTTCTTCACTCCACACTGTTTTTTTTCAATTCTCTTTTCTTTTAAGGGAAATTTAAAATAAGAATTTTTTTTCTCTCTCCATTCCCTCCAACATTGTCAAAGTGATTAAATCAAAGGATGAACTTTTTTTAAAAACCAGAAAGTTAAGCAATTCGCAAAATTACTAGGAATGTTTGATTTCGATCTTTCAGGTAATCTATTTACTTATTAAGAGTCACCCAGGCTTTTGAAGCTGAGCACAATTGTACAGGATGACTGGGTAGAACATGGCAGTCCCTTTTCCCCCTTCATCTTCAGCCAGCACATTGGATTGCTCCTTTGCCAGCTAGTGAGGCAGGCGTGTTGGGACATTGTATAAGCAGGTACCAAAAGAACTGGTAGAGGAAATCCTGGGGCTGCAGGAAGGGGACCTGGGTTCAAGTCCCACATGCGCTCCCTGGGGAAGCCTCAACAACGCACTTACACTAGTAGGTCTCAGTCTTCTCATCTGAATATGGACATTTGACTATGCAATTGCTGAAGTCCCTGCCAACTTCTCATCTCCTTTAGTGGTCTGAGCTCTTCCTTTGTCTTTGCATGTGGCTTTGGAAAAGTTGGGCCTCAGTTTCCTTATCAGTAAACTAGGATTGATAATATTTTTCCTGATTATCTCCCTGGATTGATGAATGCAAAGAGAATACTGAAAATAAATGCCCTTAAATATAAAATATGCTTTATAATTTGCAAATACTTGCTACCATTAACTAATTAGAAAAAAAAGGTTAAGATTTCAGCAAGTGAAAAATTGCTGCTGATCTTTATAAAGCCCTTAATGGGTTAAACGCTTGGACATCTGGTGAAATACTAGCCTCAGCTGTTTAAGTGATATCTTCTTGGGTCAAATTTCTCTCCTCTCTCCAGTCCATCTGCTCACAGCTTGTCATGATAAACACTTCTGAGTTACAAAGCAAAGAGTACACAGCAACAAGAGAGGGACAGCATCTTGGATC
The DNA here is from genome assembly GCA_963574885.1 of Lepilemur ruficaudatus. NCBI lineage: Eukaryota > Metazoa > Chordata > Mammalia > Primates > Lepilemuridae > Lepilemur > Lepilemur ruficaudatus. Next base: position 96,703 of record CAUYRT010037830.1, on the reverse strand, counting down.
TTGACTAGATAATAATATCAGAGCAAAAACAACCATCTACTCTTCATTCCCCCAACCCACCCCACACTGCCTATTCACCCCTTCCCCCACCGTTATCTGCCCTGTGTGTTGAAGCCACATGCCAGGCGGGAGACAAGCTAAAGGTAAGAAATCAAAACTATCCATGAGTGCTGGGGAGAAGACACAGGCCTAACGGGTAAGAATAATGCCAGGTGGAAAATCGAGGTGTTGCCTGCCCTTGGTTCAATGAAAGTAGAATGTGTTATGTGACTGGTATTCCCTAGAATAGAATCATTTTAATGTAGCATCCTGTGAATCAGAGCACTTGGCTAACCTAGGCACTTCACCAATTTGTTCTGAGACTGCAGCAAAAGTCACTGAACATTCAGCCTCAGTTTTTGTATTTGTAAAATGAGGTGGTAATTGGTGGTAGCAATAAACACCTACATCACTGTTGTCATTAGGCTTAAATAAAAAAATGTCTGTGACAGAGTTTGGCACATAGTGGTAAATGGATTTTTAAAAATCTATTCTGAATCTGGTATACAGGACAGAGATCTATACTGAGAAGCACTTGGATGCCTGACTGAGGACTTTGGCCTTTCAATCTTTAGGAATGATCTGAAGTTTCAGAGGAAGGAGGTACAATCATCAGAGTTGGGATTAATATTTCGGGCTCTTTTTCTTCTTATAGAAAATAAGGGGGTTACGTGCTCCCACATTTCTCTGATGTTCTGAGAATCCCTATGCTGTACTCTCTTGAATGTCTGATTACATTTAAAGCCAAAAAGTTATTTCATTCAATATGCATTCTTTGTCAATATGCACATTACCAAAAGCCACTTTTTCTAGCCTTGAAATCACTAACATCAAAATGACCTCAGTAACCATTAAATAGATTATGGTGCATCGATACAATGCTAATTAATAGTGTTTATTGCTTAAACACTGTTAGAAATAGTGAAATTTCAAATGATAATTTTTTAAAACAATTACCTTTCACTATAGTTTCTTATCCATCTCTCATGAACATGCATTTCTTATATAGTAAAAATAATAAAAGAGAAGAATGCAACATAGAAATTGAGAACACATTTCACACTGGGTGCAAAAAATGTAATTTTTCTTACCAGTGAATTCTTTATCAATAAAGTCATGTGTTTCCTACCACTGGAAGAAGAAAAATATGTTTGTTCTATAATAATCCCTAAAAGAACCTGCACTTTCTTTCTCTGGCTTTGCTTAAGCACCACATCTCACTTCTTAATCTGACCAACAAACATTACAGTGTACCCCCTATGTGCCAATTACTGTGTGTTATGGGCACATACATAAATATAAATACATAAGATGGCCTCTATTTTCAAGAATGTGACGTAATGGAAGTTGAAGACACTTCTGGTGGTGGGAGAATAAATTGGCAAACCCACTTTGGCAAAAACAGTTTGATCAGCTGTTACACTTAAAGGCACGCTTGCATATTCGAGGACCCAACATTTCTATATCAAGATGAAGCTTTTGAACATAAGCAAATGTAAGCAAGTTCAGAGTAGCAGAGTTTGTAATAGAAAAGAATTAACCAGAAACAACCTAGACATACATGTGAATGGATTATAGCTACATGGATCAATATTAATGAATTTCAAAAACATAATGCTGAATAGAAAACAAGTCACAAAGGCCACATCTAATATGGTTTCATTTACATAAAGGTCAAAACAGTCAAAACTAAACAATATATTGATTAGGGGTGCAGATATCTGTGGTAAACCACAAGAGAAGCAAGAAAATAAACAATAATTAGCATTGGGGATGGCGTTTACCTTTGGCAGTCAGAGGAATGAGATTATTTAAAAGATGAAAGGCACTTAGAAAAATTCAAAAGCATTGGGAATGTGATGAGTATAGGAGTAATAATTGTGCTATTATTCTTTCAATTATATAAATATACATGTAGTATTTATATATATAATAACATTCCAGGCAAAAAAAAATAATATGCACAAAAATGGGACAAATACATACCAAAAAATCAATCTTCAAAGCCCAAATCAAGCATATCCTGTTACATGGAGTCCCTCCTGACCTCACTGATATTTTCCTTCTCTGTTTCAATTGCTTTTCCTATTTTTTTGTTTGTGTGTTTGTTTTACTTGTCTTGTGACAGCCTTCCACTTCTACTTTCTGTGAGTATGCTTTGGGTAAGCTCTTATCTCCTGGAGATTGCAACATCTTGGGTATAGGATCGCTGACCCATTATCTCCCCTTCACCTACAGCACCTATCCTGGGGATCAGTTTGCTAGAGACCATGAATATGGGACTTGCCCTCAAGAGGAATTCAAACTCATTTTTTTCACTAAACATTTGAATTCAAATCCTGGTTTTATAACTTAAAACATCTGAGATTTTTGAGCATGCTAAGTTTCTACTTCTATGAAATGCTCATGACTTCTGCCTATCAGGGTCACATTCAGGAATTTTCTGATAAATAACTGACATAACTTTTTAAAATTGCGTGATAAAGTATCATATATATATATATATATACATATATATATATATGGGCCCCTGTACATAGTAGGTCCTCAAGAGATATTCATTCAGGGATTTTGACACAGTTTTACTTTATTAGGTTTAAGAGCCCTAATCAGCACACAGGGCAGAGACAATGACTCAAAAAGGGTAAAATGACCTCTTCCAGGGAAGAAAAGTACTGAGACACACTGGAAAGACTCACCCAGAAATATGGAATTCATTAAAAAATTGTGTGGAAATTTTTCAGCATTGAACAGCTACAAGAGGCTGTTGATCACTTAGCTTTCCAACCCAATGTGAGAGGAGAGTTGTAAAAGGCCACCACACTTTGGGGCCACGAGGCAATGTAAAGTATACTCTAAGACCTAAAGGAGAGTAGCTATGGAAGCCAACGAATGATGCATGGTAAAGTCAGTAGCAATTAAAATAAACACACCTACTTTTACTTTGAAATAAATTCATTATTTGTCAATACTTTCCTGAAAATATAAAGTTGTATATTTTAGACTCATTTTTCTAGATGGTTAGAAAAATTTTTAAATTTACTTCTAGTTTTGTTAAAAACATTTTAAAATATGTTCAAAAGGTATTTGGTAATGTTTTTCTGAAAAAAAGTTTAAAAAGAATACATGCAGAAAAATCAAGTTTATTTTGGAGGTACATATGCTGGAATGCCTACTTTAATTAACATTTTCTTATTTCCAAAGTACTTCAGGACATATTGTTTTATTTAAAATCCTATGAAGTCAATATTATCAATAACACTCTACACGAGACAGATCACGGGTGTAAACAGAAAGTGACAGAGCCAGTTTCAAACCTAAGCTTGTGACTCTAGAGAATACTACATTTGCCACCCATTTCCCTTCAACATTGACCTTGGAGAGATCACCTCTTCTCTTTAAGATGAAGATATTTTTCTCTGAATGTAAAACTATGCCTAGCACATAGCAGGTATATAGTAGATAATTATTGAATACGTGAACTCATTTTTTCACTCAACATCTTTAAGACCTGCTTGTGGTATGCACTAAGACAAAATCACAGACTATCCCTACTTTCATGACATAGCACAAGTTTCATCTTTTGTGTGCATCTACAATGAGCAAGAAACTGCTCTGACAGTTAAAAGTTAAAAGGAAGGAGATGAGTTTTAGTTCTTCACCTAGAAAGTAGGCCCTTCAATTTATTTCATTTTGCAAAGGAGAGGCTACCAGCTTAGCAGATACAAATAAAAAATTATAAATGGCATTCATGTATTTTTAAAAATGTGACTGTCTCTAAATGCAAACTGAAATGTCTTATTTATCTTTATATTATCAAAGTATCTATGGCCACGTCTGACACATAGTAGGTGCTTTATAAATATTTGCTAAAGAAGCTGAATTCTTTTGCAAACTTAAAATAATGGTTAGGGCCAACAAGTAAAACAAAGGAACAGAAATGTGTGTGTGTGTGTGTGTGTGTGTGTGTGTGTGTGTGTTTAGCAAACGTTTATTTATTTATTTTTATTTCAATGTATTAAGGGGGTACAAATGTTCTGGTTACATGGATTGCTTTACATTACAATTTACACTGTAATGTTTGAGTAATGACTATAAGTGTGCCTGTCACCCAAATAGTGTTCACTGTACCCGTTGGTTGGGAACTGTCTGTGTGGGAACAGGCGATGTGAAAACTGAAGGGCTGGAGCTCTCTGGAGCAGAGAAAGGGGTGGTATGAGAGGAGAAGCAGTCTGGCATGTGCTTTCTCAGCTGGTGGCTATGGCCTTGGGGACCAATTCCCAGAAGGGCTGAAAGCCTGATGCTTTAATTTCAAGAGGGTCCCAGTTCAGTGGTTGCAGAGGCATTTGGGCTCATGAGGGTGGAAAAGCTCCCACGCAGCTTGGCAGCCTCTCAACCACTGGAGGTGTGTGGAAAGGAGAAAGGAAACACTTACTTATTGGCTTCACCAGGATCCGAGCTTCTCCAGGGTTGATCTCTGTAGATATCTTTCTTTCTTCGTGTTCTGCTTCGCAATTTCTTCCCATGAAGTCTCTGGCAGGCTCCACAGGCTCCACAGACTCCCCGGCAAACTATAACTAAGCTGTTCCCATTCCCCCCTCTCCCTTATCTGAACCCCTTCCTCCCTCTGGGATATATGGCAACCACTGCCTTTAGTCAGCCATCTTTTTGAGGAAGCCCAGCAAACTTTTTATTTTGAGGTAATTTGAAATTTAAAGAAAAGTTGCAAAGATAATGTAGAGTTCCCAAATACTTCTTCCTCAGTTTGCCTAACATTAATATCTTACATATTTGTCAAAACTAAAGAGAAAACATTAATTTATTACTGTCAACTAAACTTCAGATTTTATTCAGATTTTACTAGTTTTTCCACTAATATCTTTGTTCTGTTACAAAATCCAATCTAAGATACCACGTTGAATTTAGGAATTTCTTCTTTACAAATTGTTTTTATAATGTAGAAGAGAGATTTGCATTATATAAGGCCTGTTGAGGCACTGAGGAATGTTCATCCATCGAAAATAGAACTAGCAGACCCACGCACAAAGGTGCTCTGTCAGGATACAGAAAAAAGTCAGTGGACTGGACTCAGCTGTATCTGGTAAAACTTGACCAGAAAAAAAAAAAGCCCTTCCATGATATGTTTTGAGCCACATTTTCATACTCTATGTAAATCTATGTGTAACTAAACAAATATGTAAGCATATAGTTACTTAATTAGCAAACAATTATTTTATCAAGGGATTTTGACAAAGCTGCCAAGAACACCTGATGGGGAAAGGACAATCTCTTCAATAAAGAAGTGTGTTGAAAGAAAAACTGCATAATCACATGCAGAAGAATGAAATTAAACCCTTATCCTAAACCATATGGAAAAATTAACTCAAAATACATTGAAGTCTTAAATATAAGGCCTTAAAATGTAAAAATACTAGAAGCAAACATAAGGGAAAAGCTCCATGACATCGGTCTGGGTGACAGTTTTTTGGATATGACCCTGAAAACACAGGCAACAAAAGCAAAAATAGATAAATGTGATTATATCAAACTAAAAACGTCTGCACAGCAAAGGAAACAGTTTGAGGAGACAACACACAGAATGGAAGGAAATATTTGCCACCCATATATACGTTAAGGGATTAATAATCCAAATATACAAGGAACTTAACTCAGTTGCAAGAAAACAAATAACCCAATTTTAAAAATGGGGAAAAGACCTGAACAGACATTTCTCTAAAGACATACAAATGGCCAAAAAGTACATGGAAAAATGCCCAGCATTGCCAATCATCAGAGCAATGCAAATTAAAACCATAATGAAATATTAGCTCACACCTGTTAGAAAGAAGAAAAATAATAAGCGTTGGAGAGGATATGGAGAAAAGAGAACTGTTATGCATTGCTGGTGCGAATGTTAATTAGTATAACCATTCTGGAAATCGGTATGGAGTTTCCTCAGAAAAACAAAAAGCAGAACTACCACGAGTCAGTATTCTGAGTATATATCCAAAAGAACTAAAATCAATATTTTAAAGGGATATCTGCTCTACTGTGTTCACTGAAACATTATTCACAATAGTCAAACTATGTAATCAACCTAAGTGTCCATCAGTGGATGAATGGATAATGAAAATGTGGTATATATACATACAATAAAATACTTTTTAGCCTTAAAAAGTGGGAACAGAAAACCTGTTATTTTTGACAACATGGATGAATCTGGAGAACATTATATTAAGTGAAATAAGCCAGGCACAAAAACACAAATACCACATGATCTCACATACCTGTGGACTCTAATAAAGTTGAACTCACAGAAGTCAAGAGTAGAATGATGGTTATCAGAGGCTGGAGGGTGGAGAGGAAGGAAATAGGAAGTGGTTGACCAAAGGGTACAAAGTTTAAAACAGGAAGAATAGGTTTTGAGATCTATCACACAGCAAAGTGACTATGGTCAATGATAATGTATTCTCTATTTCAAAATAACTACATTTCCAATGTCACATTATAAAAAAAGATAGGTAAGTGAGATGCTGTATGTTAATTAGCTGGATTTAATCATTTCACATTACATACATACATAAAAATATCACATTGTACCCCATAAATATATACATCTTGATTTGTCAGTAAAAATTATATTAATACATTTAAAAAAATCCTTTTAAATAGTCATTATTCTTTTGAATATAAAACAATACAAACATAGGATATCACTTTCTGTATACCTTGAGCACTACAAATACTACTATCACAAAGGAGCCTTAAAACATCTTGTTCTTGTTTACGTCAGCTTTCTATTCAACAGTAACCAGAACACATGTATTTTTCTCTCTTTCTCTGGAGATTTTGTTCAAATAACAGTATGTAAATTTTTAAAAATGACAAGCTAATAATAGCAAAAATAAAAAAATAGAGAAATTTGGTAGATCTTAATAAATTTCTGGGAAGTTGACTCTTATAGATAAATGGAACATGGCAGGCAAAGGCTCTGACTTTTTGTGGGAGAAAATTTTCTTAGAATAACCTAAAAGATTAAGATATTAGAACTCTGTTACTAAATACTTTGAGTATGAAGTCCAGCCCAAAAATTGGAAGCAATTTCCCAAAGAAAATGAATCTCTGGGATGGCTAAGACCTCCAACATGGAGACTAATAAATCCAGATGAAAGATTCTTTTTTCCCTGCATTTGGGAATTCTTAGCTTACAGGCTCATTTCTGGCCACCACCCAAATGTAAAGACTGGAAACTGATAAGCTTTGCTAAGTGAACTGAACTTTCTGTCAGCCTTCCATTCAGAAAGAAGTCCAGCAATAAAAGAGCTCACATTTACAAAAGCAGGAGAAATCCACACAGCCATATTGCCAATTGATTTTCTCATTTCTACCTATGAATAGAAATATCATAGATATTTCCATTTATCATGAGATGTATGGAAAATACCATCAAATAAAAGACAAAGATGAGGAAATAATAACATAACAAAAACACAAAAATGATACAGGAAATAGGAATAATTTTTATATTTTAATCATACTGTCAGAATGTTGAAAATATTTCATTTATGAAAAGAATAAAAAGAATAAATCAACAATCTATGAATACAAAAAAGCTGTTGGGGATTAGAAATACGTTCTTAGGAATAAAAGTCAAATAAATGTATTTGAAGAAACGTTTGAGAAAAAAAAATCCCATAATGTGTAAGTAAAGGAAAAGAAAAAATATCAGAAAAAGATGAAAGAGAGGTGTCAAAACAATCAGGAAGTATGGCATTCATTAAAGAAGTTTCAGAAAGAGAAAATGATGGGAAAAATTATCAAAGAAATAACAGAACATTTATTTCATAGAGAAAAAATTGAACACCAATCTTCATATTTAGAGGGCTCATAAAGTGTAGAGAGAGCAAAAATGAGTAAATTAATATACTAAGTATCTATGCTTTTATAATTGAGAATATGAAGAATAAAAAGAAACTGTTCAAGTTCCAAAAGTGGACAGAAAAAAAGATATACAAATACCTACAGAAGAATGAGCGTGAGACTAACAGCAGACTTCTCAATATCAGCTTTATAAGCTAGAAGATAGCGGAAAAGTAACTTCAAAAATTGTGAGGAAAGATTATTTGTAACATTGAATTTTATATCCTGCCAAATTGTTAGTCCAGTTTTAATGTAAAATAAAGTGATTTTCAGATAAGCAGCAATCCCAAAATTTTGTCTCCCATATATCTTATATAAGCAAGACAACTGATGACATAGTCCAGAAAAACAAGGAAATAACCAAAGAAAAAAGAAAATATGTAATCCAGGAAAAAGAGGTTCTGATCCAGGAGCACAGTAAAACTCCAGGATGATACCCTTGCAAGTAAACAAGCAATCCCAATTGTGATGGAATGTCACAGAACCTGGGATAGAGGATTTCAAGGAAAAATAAATAATAGAATTTCATAAAATTGGCTGCATGGTTAATAGCCTGAAAATTGTGGGGAATGTAGTGAAGTCATGTGATTCCATTTTCAAGAATAAACAGATGGTAATAAAAAAGAAATTACACAGAAAAACCATGATATAAAGTAAACAAAAAAGGAACAAAATTGTGAGCAATTGATGGGATATAAGAAAAGTGAATCCAATTGACACAGCTTCTAAAAAAGTTGTCCACCAAGTAACACAAACAGATTATAACACTAAATTTTTAGAAAAGGAAATTAATCTTAGAAAATGTTAGCATGTTTAATCCTGACTGAAATAAACAAAATTCACAGAATCTTGATAATACTGTCTGTTTACTGGAATTCAACTTTTAGAGTCAACTTATATACAAAATACAAAAAGTACTGTATTTAGTTTCAGAAGATAATGCAGGTGCTTCTGGATAGCTGAACATGAGGAGACTCTTGGAGGGTGGTGTGCACCCCTGCCCCCATACCTCTTCATCTGGATCCTTTGTAATGTCCTTTATAATAAACTGGTAAACATAAGTGTTTCTCTGAGTCTGTGAGCCACTCCAGCAAATTAACCCAAAGAGGGAGAGCCCATGGGAACCCCAACTTGAAACCAGTAGGTCAGAAGCTCCAAAGGCCTAGACTTGTTACTGGTTTCTGGTGGTGGGCCAGTGTTGGAGATTGAGCCCTTACCCTGTGGGATCTGACACTACCTCCAGGACACCCAGCTGGTGTCTGCTGCTTGGTGTGTGGGGGAAAATTCTACATTTGGACACAGAAGTCTTCTTCTGTGTTGATTGCGGTAGTGTGGAGTTTAGAGTTAAAACATGGTCTGAGGAGAGTTTTCCTAAAGCAATTGATGTCAGAGGAGTGGGATTTGCTAGAACAGCCCTGGCTCAAGGAAACCTATGATTTGGAAAAAGAAAGGATAAAGGGTAGAGGATGAGGAACATTCCATTCCTAGGTGGCCACGTGGCCATCCATGGTTTGGAGCCATAACTGTGGTATGCTTAGTTACTAACATTAAAGGTTACCAGTAGAATTTAGAGATGGATCCAATGCCTGAGGAGTTGGCTCACTGGATGCATAAGCAAATGCAAACAAATAAGAAAACAGTGAAATATTCTATCCCTTGGTTATTGCTATCTGTAATAGCTAAAATGAAAGTAAAAGTGAGTGCTGGGTCGGGTCGTAATGCTGGAGCATGCTCAGATGTGAGTTTGTCTGAGCTCAGGCCACTAGACTCAAAGCGACCCCTACAGAGGAAAATTATGCTAGGACAACAGACAGTACCTCTAAGATCTTTGGTCACCAAGAAGGTAGTCAACTTGGGGAAAGGGAAAAACCAAGAAACTACTGAAACTAGAGGGTATAGTGTGAAGGAATCATTCCATTTTGTAGGTTGGTATTGTCAGTTTGCTGAGGAACAGTTACTAAAATAGAGCAAGAGAGTAACTAATTTAGGGGCACTATCTTTAGTTTTAAATGCTGTAGAGTGGAAGAGCACGTTTGGGTTGATGCAGAATCCACAGCTCATTACTGAACAATCCCATTGGGTATATATGATCCAGACACACAGGAGGTTATTCCTGAGGGAACGGCCAGCATGATGGACTGGATAAAAGCAACTGTAAGGTCTGTCTACCCTGAGAAGGAAGACTGTCCAATTCCTCCCGTAAATGCCAAGTGGAGCACCCCATGTGCAGCAACCGGTATGCTTCATATGCAAGCCAGTGGGACTGGCTTTAAGATGACCGGAATAGTCACTCGTTGAATATGCCCACTACCAAAGCTATGGTAAATGCTGTGGTTAAGGGGGCCCCTTCTACATGGACTCCCCTTGTGATGTTAGTACTACAACATCCAAGGACAGTCAGAGAAGTCTTAGCAGATTTGTTATCTCAGCTTCCCCTCATGGGACTTACTGACACTAACAAAAACATTAGGTCTTAATTAACAAGAGAATGGGGAACAGTGAAAGTAAGAGTCAAAGACTCATCTCAGAAAGGCTGATAATTTTAAATTGTTATTAAGAAACAAGGTCAATAAAGAAAATATTGCTGGGGGTGAAACTGAAGGGAAAAAGAAAGGGGATAGTCATGGTACTCTTCCCAGCATGGTGGAAATCTTTAGATAGTTATTAAGAAATGGAATGAATAAAGTGGAAATTGGCATGGTTAAAACTAAGGTCTTAATAAAACACTACCAAAGACTGGGTGGACCAAAGGGAGACCCTGCTGGTTTCCCAACAGTAAAGAGTCCCAAACCAGTTTGTTGTATTTTTCCCCAGTTTGGAAAAATTTAAAAAGCCAGAAGGCAGAGATTATAATGAGAAATCTGATCTGAAATCACCTGGGGCAATAGTTGGCAGATTAATCACGATAAAGATTGACAAAAGGGCCTTTGGCCTAAACCTTGGCTGGGGACCCAAAGCTTTTTGCACAGGAGAGGATAAAATGGTCTAGGGGTGGAGAAGACAAGTTCCTAGGACTAGACCATAAAAATGTACGAGTTGATAGGATTATAAAAGTTGGTGTATTTGAACATACTTCATGTCAAGTGGTTGCATCTCTTTTACCTGATTATAGTATTAATACAAGAATGGACCTTGTATCTGACTGGTGAATTGTTCCCTCTACCTAGTACTGTCAAACAGAAGGCATGTAAATCTGCCCTTTGAGCAATACTACCTGGACATGCTAAACGGGAACCAGTAAGATTGCTGAGTCCACACAGTGTACAGGAGGAGCTGGAGTGCTGGTAGGGACAAACTCCCCACCTGATAGCCCTCTGTGGAGCATAGCCTGGGGCTTGCAGCCAAGGCCTGTGAGCTCCTCGAGGTGATGGTTGCTGGGACTTTGGACTAGAGAATTTCCACTTGAGGCACATTTACTACTTTGTTACGGGACATAACTAAAGCTACCCCTATGACTGAAGGACATAAAATGATCTTGACATCCAAAATACCTATGTTGTCCCAGGTGATGTCAGAGAAACACTCTAATGGGGCCAGTAATGCCCAAAAGAGTTATACGATAAAATGGAAATGGTTTATGTAGAATCATGCTACCTGAGGAGTGCACGGAAGAGCCATCAGAGGCAAGAAGCCTCTTTTCCCCCAGTATTGACTCTGGAACTGTTGAGGAGCTGCTGGATTCTACAGTGCCCTCTAAACAGCTTTCAACTGACTGACCAAGAGCTGTTGAGTTGCAGATGGCAGTTCCAAGGTGAATGGACACCATCCTGTTTGGAAGACTGCTACTTTGATCAAAGGTGGTAAAAACAAATTAGCTCAATGGGTTGAATTGCAGGCTGTTTTCCCAACAGTGATGAAAAAACTGAACAGTGGTAAAATCCCCTATGTTTGGGTTTTTACTGACTTGTGAGCAGTGACCAATGGCCTGGCCATACACTCGGGTGAGAAGACAAGGGAAACTTGGCCTGTTTAGGAGATGCCTATGTGAAACACGGTCCTATGGAAATTTGCATTAAAGTAGTCAATGCTCTTCAGAGGAACTCCCAGGTTCAAAAATGACTGAAATGGACAAACAGATATCCTCATATGCTTTCTTGAGGTGGCCATATGGGTCCCTGAAATGAGTAGGTACAGGAGCACTGCAGACGTGCAGAGATGGGCTGAATCTAGACATGTTCTTCTTATACCCACTCATGCACAAAATGCCAATAAAAACTGTTTGGTGTTCCAGCAAGAGAGACAGAGACTGATGATGGCTAGGGGAAAATTCCCAGGCCAGAAGACCCTGAACATAACTGGCAAGTGAGACTGATGCTGGTACCCTGAGGGGGCTACAGATAGGTCCTGATAGAAATGGACGCTGACTCTGGAGTGGGCTTTGCTTGCCCAGTGAAAGATGCAAATGCCCAGAGTGCCATAAAACAACCAAAACAAAACAAAAATATAGACCATATTTCATGGATTTGCATGACCAACCCTCATTGCTTCAGACCAAGGAACATACTGTATAGCCCATATACCCAGCAATGGGCAAAGACATATCCTCCTCAGAGTAATAGCTTGATAGAGAAATGGAATGGGCTATTAAAACATTTGATTGTCAGCTGGGCATGATGGCTCACGTCTATAATCCTAGTACTTTGAGAGGTCAAGGTGGGGGGTTGCTTAAGGCCAGGAGTTTGAGGCCAGCCTGAGCAAGAGAAAGAACCCGTCTATAGCAAAATTAGCCAGGTGTTGTGTGCGCCTATAGTCCCAGCTACCCGGGAGACTGAGGCAGGAAGATTGCTTGAGCCTAGGAGTTTGAGGTTGCTATGATCGCACCACTGCACTCTAGCGTGGGTGGCAGAGTGAGACCCTGTCTCAAACAAACAAAAATCATTGATTGTCTGAAACATGGAAGATAAACGCATGAAGGACTAGTTTATAATATATACCTTCATGAGTGTGTGCTCACACTCAACATGAGTGGGAATAAAGGAGTGTCTCCACTAGATTTTTCTTTTTTTCTGGTTGATCTGGGGAAGAGAGAGTGGGGAGGATGCTGGTATCATTATGCAATTCTCGTCAAGGGAGAAGTACAGTGGTATAATGACTATGATTTTTTGTTTCTTCCCCAAATCACCTCAAAAAAATTTTTTTTCTGTACTACCTGATGCATTAGTCCTAGGACCCAGGCTGCAACTATAGATGCTGGAAGCAGGGCTGATTTCTAAGCAATAAACTGTAACTAAGTTTTTAAAATTGTGTCAGAATTCCTAAGGGCCTGATGGGGGTGTATTGTGCCTTCACCTCATCTGGCAAAATTGGGGCAAAGAGTGAACACAGCTATATTGCCTAGTCGTAAAAATGGCTTCACCCTACCTTCTGTGAATAAGAATGGATTGACCAGGAGATACTTGTTACACTAATATTACTGCCAGCAATCAGGAACCACAGCACAGTGGCCAAATCTAAAATCCTTTCCAAAGGTGGAAAAGATTGGGTAAAGTAAATGCTGTTAATAACTCAAAAGAGTCTCAGAGCAAGAGATGACATTGTCTCTTAGCTCAATTATTCCAGACACCTGAAAGGGTGAAACTATAATTGCGAAGACAACTACTGCTTTTGGAACCTGAGAAGATTAAAAAAAAAAATGTCTGCAAACCTGTATGGCCTCATCCAGTGAGCCTTTCATACAATATGATGAGCTGGACCAATTGTTGATGACTGTGTATATTCTTTTGATGCAAGGGATCCGTGTTCAAAAACCAGGAGGTGGCCTGTGGGGCTATGATATATACATTGGTTTTTGTCCGTGGTTCCTGGCTCATAACTCCCATAGCTCTTGTTACAGTTTTTTGTTCTTATAACGTTGGGTGCCTCAAGCCTCGGGAAATAGAAGCTCTCTGACTTCCCCCACCTTTCTGATTGTAGGGCATAAGACCCTCATTCCAGAGAGGGTACCGTTCCTACCCTGAAGGCTAATCACATTTTGCACAGTTGTCCATAAAACCTCAAGAGGACTAGGTTCAGCGAGCTTCCAGGTAGCTGAACACAAGGTAGTTCCTGGAGGGTATGTGCCCTGGGAGGGCATGGAAGCTCAGCACCCTTTCCCTCTGTGCTTCTCTTCATCTGTCTCCTTTGGAATATCCTTTACAATAAACCAGTGAACACTAAAAAAAAAAAAAAAAAAAAAAAAGATAATGCAAACATTAACCTTGAAAATGCAAGTGTAAAGGTATGATTATTAACAGGAGTTGGAGACTGGAAGGGGGATGTGGTGTGAAAATAAGAAGCGGGATACTAATTTCCTCATTTTACATAGTGCGGAGCTGGGCAGTACTGTCTGAAGTTGGTGACGCAGGAAACAAGAGATATAGGGACTGTATTTGTGTGAACTTAAGTAGTGTAACTTACCTTTAAAGTTATAAATATAATCAATAAAAGAACTAAAAAAAAATAAAATAAATACTGGGAAGAAATGGGAAATAATGTAATAATGCTAAGTCCTCACCTTGTAGAAATGGGGAGTCAATAGGTGTCCTATAACATTCAGTATTAATACTTAAAAAAAGAGAGATACAAGGATGTTATTTAGGGTTTTGGAAATAACCAACAGATGAACTAAATTCATAAATAGTTACATGTCCTGGACAGTGTGAAGGGATAGGCCAGGAAGACTACTGATTTTCACTGGAAGCTTCTTGTATTTTATTTCATATCCTATCCATATATTTTTAAAATTGTAAATATATATGTAAATTGCAGAAAATTTAATTTTTAATAGTGAAAAATAATTTAAAATATAGCCAAAGCATTTACACAAGAATGTTGACTGCAGTGTATATTATAAAGTTTCAAATTGGATTAAAAGCTCACATCCACCCATCAATCAATAAGAGAATATGGAACATCCTTGTGTGGAATTTAATGCTGACTTAAAAATAATCATGTGGGAAAATTATACTGACATAAGTGAATGTCTAACAAATATTGTTTGTGGCAAGGGGAGAAGAGAAGCTACAGAATATTTTCAATATGATAACATACATATAAAAATATTCATTTCCATTTTTACAGGTACGAATGCATATAGGACTTCAGGGACTAGATCTGGAACTGCCAACATTGTTGACCAGCATGGTGAAGGGGAACGAACTCAAGCTGTGCTGTAAGGCTTGTTTTATACTCTGTGACTTTTTTTGTTTAAAACTCAATTTTTTTTTCACTTTTTATTGTGGGAAAGTAGAGAGCTCAGTATGATGAACCCCCGTGTATGCATCTCCCAGCTTCAAAAAGGGTCAACACAAAGCTAATCTTATTTCAACTACACTCTACCTATTTCCACCCTTTATGAATAATTTTGAAGAAAATCTCAGACCTCATATTATCTGTAAATATTTTAGTATGTTACAACATGATTTTCCACCTTAAAAACAATTATCAAATATATATCAAATATAATCAAATATCCAGTATTCAATATCCCAATAGATTCATAAATGCATTTTTTTCACAATTTGCTTAATTATTCAATATGTCCTGATTTTTTAATGCTTTACTTTGTATCATGAAATATTTCAAGTGGAGAAAACTATGAAAAATAATTATCAGACATAAACATAAATAACATTCAGATTTATATTTTCTTTCTATTTTGCTATATTGGCTTCAGAATTTTAAAGAAATGGAAATGTGTTTTTAGGATAAAATGTACAATCATTCTTTTAAAAAGTAAAACATGGTTTTAGAGACATAAGACTGCAAAATAAAATTCTATTGCCCTCCGCAGAGATCTTATCTGACTTGTTATTAAGGTGTACCCTTCTCGTCATATGTTTATATATTTAATAGAAATATATGCATAGACAAAGAGTACTTTGTACTAATTTTTAAAAATCTTAAATGACATTAAACTGTATGCATCCAATTATATTTTATTTTTATCTTCAACATTATGCATTCCATATTTATCCATCTTGATATAGGAAGATAAAGTTCATTTATTTCATTGCTACCTAGAATTTCACTGTTATATATCCATTTTCCTTTGAAGGAGGCAATTACCCCAACTTTAGTCTTATTAACTCTGTCATAGTGATCATTCTTGTACATATTTTTTCATGTAGATATGTGAGAATTTCTCTGTGGAATATTCCTAGAAATGGAATTTCTGAGTCTTAGGATATGGCATTTTTAAATTTACTTGATATTGTCAAATTGTGTTCCCAAGTGATTTTCCTAATTTACTCTTCCACTAACAGTAATGAGGGTTTTTTTTATCATATCCTCACCAGCCCTTGATATTTTCCAAGTTTTTAATTTACTAATCTAATGTGTGTGAATAGTATTTCTTTGTGATTTTAATAAACATCTGTCTGATTTCTATAGGGGTTTCATATGTTTATCATCTTCTCTTATTTCCCTTTCTTTGAAATTCTTATATGTAATATGTGTTCATATTTTTATTAGGTTATTTGACATTTTCTCTTTACTTTTAGTTCTTTATAAATTACACACACTTAACTTTTATCATTCATGATTATTTATTTGAGTAGTAAGAATCTTCTTCTAGTCTGTAACTTAATTTTAAGTTCACAGTGTCCCGTCCTAAAGAAGTTTTACATTTTAATGTAGTCAGAACTGTCAATATTGTTCTTTTATGGTTTGTGCTTTTGGGGACTTGTTTATAAAAATCCTTCCCAATTCCAATGTCACTAACACAAAATCATATGATTTTTAAAAATTTTTTTAAAGTTTTGAATGTCATATTTTAATTTTTATAATAAAATATATTCATATATTATTTTTATAATTAACAATTAATACCATTTTAGACGGACAGAAAAATAAAAATCATCCACAATTTTGGCCCTCAGAAACCAACTACTGTTAACATTTATTCTATTTACTTTCAGTAAATTTCTATATATGTGCCCTTTTGTTATGTAAGTGAGATGATAGATAATCTACATTTTGTATGCTTTTTTGGTTGAATTGGCACTTCATATAATTTTTTTTTTTTAATTTGTAGTAATTCACAGAAAGAGAGGTTGAGGCTGGAGAATCCGGAGATGCAAGGTTTGGAGAGGAAACTTGCATGACAGTTCTCTTTGACAGTATATATTTGGGAACCCAAACCAAGAGCATCTATTAGCTCGTTTGTTTTTACATAGTGTTTGTGTGCGCCTCCACTGTAGAAACTTACATAGTCTTCCTAATATTTGTTATTCACCTCTCTGCATCCTCCATGAAACCATGAGCTTCTGTAGGTCAGATAAATCTTACTAATATTTATATCACTCATTGTAACTAGCAAATAGTGGGTACTCGAGATATGCAGAAAGGAAGGTGGTGAGGCGGACATTTAACTAGGAATAAAGAGACCTAAATTCCAGTTCAGCAAGTAGCTAGTTGTGTGTCCTTAAGCAAATTTCTTTTAAGACTCAGTCATTTTACCTATAATTTGAAGGGAAGAAACTAGATGATCCATAAGTTTCCTACTTCCTCAGACATTCTAGATTCTAATTCTTTTTTTAAAAAAGTATTTAATGGAGCCCATAAATATTCTTTAAAATATTTCTGTTGCACGATACTGTTAAGTAGCCCAGTCTTTCAACAACCTATCACATCTAACACTAACAGGTGTTTACTTAAATACAAATGGAACTTGTGGTCCCTTAAGATGCCAATTTTTTAGTAGAGATGTCTCTGCAGGTTTGGATGGATGAGCTGTTTTCTGGTAAGTAGCCATCAGAATACCAGAGAGGGAGCTTAATATAAGATACTCATTGGAGCTCTCTTGCCACTGTGATTTCTGGCAGGATATGGGACCATGTCATTTCCTGGCTAGTTTGTCTTTCCATCTGTCCATGGACTCCGGTCTGATAGAGTTTATGATTATACCTCCCTCTAGTGACTAAAGCCTTCTCATAGTATAAAGTCTCCTATGACACATGAACAGAATATTTGACTAGAAAAATAAATTTATAATATAAGGTATTAATCCTTCTATAATTCAAAAGATACTCTTATCACCATTGCTCTGTGGGAGAAGGAAAGTTCATCCCATGTTCCACTTTGCGTTGAAAGACCTAAAGTTCAGAAGGCACGTTTAGTGTGTCCAAGAAACAAATAGTCAGGATTCTGCCCCATTAATATAATACACCAGACCAACCATCTCTCAAAGTCTCATATCAACATATAATAGAACAAACTCCAGTGCAAATACAGAGAAAAATAATCCCTCAACTATTCGTTCTATGTCTAATTATCCACAAAACTTGCTCTGGTTGAAATAGTTATGGAATATTTTATACTAAGGAAAGAAAAATATCAGAAACTCAAACTTTCAACCTAATGATCTACATTCATTAAAAGAAATTAATAATAATAGTTAGCTAAGATCAACTCAATAGGAAGTCCTTACTTAATGTCATCAACAGGTTCTTGGAAACTTGCAAGTCTAAGCAAAATGACATACAACAAATCCTTGAAAAATGTCATTGTTCAATGTCATTTTGTATAATATTTGTGAGAAAAAAATTGGTTTCGTTATATGTTATTTTGCCTAAAGTTGCAGTTTTTAAGAATTTTCAATGACATTAAGTGAGGACTTACTATACTTAAGAAGTAAGATAGGCCAGAGAGAAAGACGTACACCTTTTAGGCTTATGACTTCCCCCTGAAAAGCTAGTAGAAATGGCACCATCCCTTTTTTTCTGATACTTTCACTATCTCTTCTACAATAGTCAAATGGTTCAAAGGAAAATATTAGGCAAACAAATAGCTACTGGTCCAGGACTTACGAAAAACACAATAAGGAGAAAATCTTCCCTGTATTGGCATAGAACTTGCTTGAGATCTCATTAAGTAAGGGGCCAAACCGGTGATATCATCTCAAGACTCTAACCTCAGGATGTCTCACATTTCACATCACATACCCTAATCCTCTCTATTAGGTACAGTTTCAGGTCAAAGTATTAGGATGTCCTTGGACCTTAAAGAAAGTATTTGCAATCACAAATAGGTTAATTTAAGCAGCCTTCTTTTTTTATTTATTTATTTTTATTTCATCACATTACAGGGTACAAATTGAAAGCTAGTAACTGGATTTTGGGGAAGAAAGGATTTTCACCAGCTCACTGGGAAGTCGCTGTGGTTTCTAAGTTCTGTTTCTCAGTTTAGTTCATGAAGCTCTTAATACAGCTGCCCCTGCCAGTTCAGATCAGCATAGTCAGTTTTTTCACCATTGACCTTGCAATTGAAGAAGCCAGGTCTGCAGTGTCTATACAGTTATAGAATATTGGATTGGCCCAGATGTTAGAGACCAATCTGTCAATCTTAATTTTACAGCACAGAAAACTAAGTCCCAGAGTGGGTAACAGAGTTCCCAAGATCACACAGAAAGGGTACAACTAGAAGCCACATCTCAAGATTCCGTGTACAGTGTCTTTTGTACCATACTATACTGTTGTGTGTATGTGCATATATGTGTGTAT
Source organism: Lepilemur ruficaudatus (assembly GCA_963574885.1). Classification (NCBI taxonomy): domain Eukaryota; kingdom Metazoa; phylum Chordata; class Mammalia; order Primates; family Lepilemuridae; genus Lepilemur; species Lepilemur ruficaudatus. Next base: position 77,264 of record CAUYRT010037830.1, on the reverse strand, counting down.
TTTCAAAACAGACCAGAGAAAACATATCCACATAAATGTAGGTTCATTTTTGTCTATGCAAAATAATCCTCTTAGAAGTTTACGACTATTTCAGTAATGCTACTATTATTCAAAACATATTTCGAATTCTTCTTTGGGCATCATCCCCCCAGACTATGGCGCATTATTGGTGATTGCCTTAGCTACCAGATGGTCAGCTCATTAAGAGCCCAGTTTATGTTTAATTTTGCCTGTATCTCTATTGCTTAACGTAATACTCAGCACATAGTATGGATCATCATAAACATTTTTTGAACAAAATTAGACAATGTTTATCTTTTCATAGAAGATTTAATTATTAAAGAGAACCAATATCACAAGAAAAAAATCAAAAACCAGTGGTTGAGTAATATGCTTGATACGACTCAGAGTGCTTATCTCTCCTTCACAGGCCCAAAGTAATTTGAGTTCAGAGATCATGTATTATTCACCTTAGAATCCCATGGCATCACTCCCAATTTTTGCATAGAAAGGTAAGTCTCATACATAGTCAATAAATGTTTGATGAATAATGGAGCAGTAGGTAGTAATTTGGATGAAGGCAGAGACCACTTGTTTACAGTTTGCTGAAACTAGTGTGTAATGGTAATATTTCTTGGTTGGAAAATAAAATTAATTTGGGTTATTGCCAAAGTTCTTACCCTCAACTAGCCACTTTAAACTGTGATCTGGAACAAAAATGCATTGCACGTACAGTAGATTGTACTGAGAGCTGACATCCAAATAACTTTAGCCGCCAACGTTCTAATCTCATAGTGTCGCTAAAGAGAGTTTTCTCTTTTGCAAAGATCTCATCTTGCTCCTTCTGGGATGCAGTAGGTACTCATGTCATTAACCCATTACCAATAGGATTTATATTTTACTTAAGGAGTATTTATGACTACAGCAAATTCTTTGATACTCGCTGGTACTGGTTGTGCTTGGTGTTCAGACTTACATATATTTGTGCTTGCTGGGGATGTCAGGCCATCTAGAAATAATGTACTATGGGAGATGTTCTGAAGCAAACAACAACAACAAAAAACGCAATATACTTAAGCCATAAAAAGCTGTTAATAAATGTGCTTGGGCAAAACCAGTGAGACCTGGGTACCCAGGAGGTGTCCATTTTTAAAGTTATGGTTCAGTAATGAGATGCAGGCCCGTATTTCCATCTTATCCCATGTTCTTCTGGGAATGGGAATTAATGAACCCTACCTTTTGCCTCACGTTGTCCTCAGCAGGATTGAAAGTGAGTTAATACCAGAGATAGATAAACGTGAGGGCTTTGAAATCTTATGAGCCTTAATGCAAAGCATAAAAAATAACTTCAATCTTGGGGACAACTACCAGGGATGGTCAGCAGTGCCTTGGGAGTTTTCTCACCATTTGAATGCTTTTTCTTTACAGGCAAATACGCTTGAAACATTATGTTTCATTCCTTAAGAAGAATCTCCCATTTTTGAGATTTGTACTACATTCTAGTTTAACTTGCAGGACTTTTGCAAGATGTGTTTTATCACTGAACTGGTTTGTGGAGGAAATTAAGGGCTGGTTGCATTCATATACAATACAAATATGGGTGTTTGGTATGGGAGGGGAGAAACTTAGTCTTCCACAGTTCCTATCCCTCTAACTGTCCTGACATAACTCTCCAACTATCTTATCAATATTGCTTATCAATATTCTGGGACATTGAAATGAGTGTCCCCACATGAGGTATGTCAGATGGGGACTGAGTAAAGTTCCAGGACAGGATAAATAACACATCTGTTGGAAAGCCAGCAGGGCCACTTGCTGGCTGCTGTCTTGTTGGCTGGATGCCAACATAGAAGATGGAAAACAAAACCTTTCACCCCAGGTGTTGTATATTTTTTATTTCAATGAAAATTGAGTGAGTGGCTGTGACTCTGATTCTATTCTCATATGGTTTCCAACATCAGTCAACAATAGCCCTAATCTGAAGGTAGGCATAAGCGAGACTTGGGAGTCTTCAGCTGCTAATTCTGCTCTCCTATACGTCACTTAAGGTCAGTTCCTCTCTTCCCAGCACCTACTGAGCTCCCCATTCATTACATCAACACTGTCTCTCTTTTCCTCCACAATCCAAGGGGTCCTTTCAAGTTTTCAGAATGGGAAATATTTTCCTTTCCCCTCCCGTCTCATATTCTCCCAAATCAGTGATGATTTTAAGCATATGACTCCTATTCAGCTTTCAAAATAACAGAAGCCAAGGACTGCCTTTATTTTTGCTATGATACCCCTTTTCCAAGGCAACAAAGAATGTCTGCCTGGCAGAATAGAGAAGGAGTCAAAGAGAAAATATTAGAAGTGAAAAATTACATAGTCAATGCCTCAAAAATATTATCACATGATAACTTGTACATGCACTGGAGAGAGAAAAAAGGAATACAAGTTCAAAGATGTATATTAGTAGTTTATTAAGACTGTAAGAACAAATAGAGATCACCTGGTTTGATCCTTCCGTTTAGAATGAAGATAATCAAGATCTAGAGGAAAGAAGTGCCTTGTTCAACGTGACAGGGTGAGTTGTTGGAAAAGATAAAGATAGTTCATATATGCTAGGTCTCAGATTAAAAAAATGGATTGGATAGAGCTCCAACTTCTTCAGATTCCTAGATTTTTTGCAGTTAAATGTGCTCATAATGTCTTCTCAATTTGGTTTAGAGGAAAAAGAATAGACTTTGTTAATGAAACATATATATTTGAATTCCTTTCTGAAAATGAATTTTTAAAACAAGAATTTGAAATTAATAAATTCTGCCACTTACTTGTGTGCGTTGCCATAGATAACTACTAAACATTCTAAGGGCTTTCTGTAAGTGGAGATAATATTACACTTATAGACTCGTTATAATAAAACTGTATGTGAAGTGTCTAAATCTTGGCGCAGAGTAGATGCTCTATTATTCCTAGCTATGGTTTTTGATATTATGCTATAATGTAACTCTACATCATATGTATAGTTGTAGATTATCACATGAATTTGTAGATGAGTGATATTAGTTAGATGTTTAAACAAATAAATAAATATTTAATAATATGCCATTTTAAAGGCAAGAATATCCTTTAAGAAGCAAGGCTAAACCAAAATACTTCCAAACATCATCATTATTCACTTATTCCAAATTTAAATTTCTAACATCAAAACATTTATAAATAGGATTTACTGATATTTTCAGTTGGGACAGTTCAATCAATCAGAATACTTGCGAGTTGTAAAAGGACAGAATAAGATAGGTTAAATGTCTAATATACTTTTTTCCCCTGCAATAAAACTGAACCCTATAGAGGAGAATGACTTTCCTGAGGTGGCAGAGCTAGTCCTTAATAGAGCTGGGCTTAGAATCCCAACATCCAGGTACCTAAACTGGTCATGTTACCCTTTCCCTCCTATTTGTAACATAAGAGTTGGGAGACATAAACCTCAAGCTTGAAAGTAATCTGGACTCTTTCTCTGCCTTCATACTTCACTTATAAAATCCATCAGACCTACTGAAAATTGCCTTATGTAACATTTTAGAGCAACTTTACACCAACAAAACACAGATTGTAACAGACATATTTGGCTGCCCGAAACATTTTGTTGGTGGACCTTTATTTCCATAAGCTACTTTTTCTTATTTCCAATGTCTTCTAAAATTATCTGGTTGTTAACATTCTATTTTTAAATCTTTTTAAAGCCATTGTTTTGCTTTATTGAATTCCCATAATTCTACTTATTTGACACTTGGTCATTTTTATTTGTCATGATCCTCAATTAAGATATTAAAAAATGATTGCCTTGTCAGAGTGCCAACCTACTACTAAAATAAAAGAGATTTTCTGATTTTCTTTACTTATATGTTTGAAAAAAATAAAGATAAACAAATGCAGTAGTGATTCAGGAATAACAGAGAAATTTTAGCTGAACAATCCCCAGCACAAAGACACAAAAACACTAGCTAAACATGAAGGACGACATGAAGGGCAGTGGGACCCGCCTTCATCATAGACATAACTGAAATATTTTCTCAATCTGGTCATATTCATCTTAACAACAGCTAATGTAAGCTGATGTTAAAGAGTATTTTTATGAATATTTTTCTTTTATGAAACCTCACCCACTTATAATCCATGTGAATAGACTCAAAGACAAAACACAAAACTCTTAATATCAGTATTCTGGTAAAAGCACAATAAATGAACAAGTGAAAATACCAACAGTGAAACTCACAAACGGGTTCAAGCACCATAAACTCAGTTGAAATCATAAGTATGTCCCAGGGTTGGAAAAAAAAAGCAATTTTTTTTATTTTTAATAAACAAGAAAGTACATTCAGCAGCATGAAATGCAATCGAACATCATTATAACAAACATTTTTGATGCGACACTACAGAAGAGAGTTTGCAGGGTAGAGAGGACTATGGATGACTGATTATTTTCCTGTTTACATCTCCTAATTTTTCAGAATACATTTTGGCTGTGTGTGAATTTAGTCTTATCACTTAACCTGCTTGAGTCTCCCCAATCTCAAAAATAATACTGAAACAATAAAATCTACCTCATCTGTTATCTGATATAAATTTTGAAGAAAGAGCAAACAGACTTTCTTAAAGGATAAGATGTAGAGGCAAGAGAAAGAGAAGTGTTAGGAAGAACTTCCGGTTTGTATTCCCGGTGTGTGGCCTGGGGAATGGAGGGGAAGAGTTGTCATCAGTTGAGTTGGGAAAACCTGTGGAGGGAGCAGGTCTGAGACACTCACTCCTGCAACAGAAGTGCCCCAGCTCACTGAGCACATTCAACTGCAAAAACCTAGGAATGTGAAGGAGTTGGAGCTTTATCCAATACACCTTTTATCTGAGGCTGAGCACACATCTGGACTATGGATTTTTGGGCTCCATGGCAACATATTTCTGTGTGTGGCTGTTTGAGATATTTCTGTATGAAAAGAGCATATTTCTAACTTTTTTACCACCAAATAAGAATACCTGCAGAAAGGCGGATCACACTCATCTAAATCATGGTCTCTATCTCATGGGATACTTGCATTTCCTGATTATTCTGTAATTGAATACATTTCATGTTCATGGGGGGGGGATTTGCTATGTGTTAGAAGTCATACCCTAAATGCTACTTTTTCAATGACACAGATTTTTAGAAATAATCAAGATACAATTCTGGCCAGAATGTAGAATACATTGATTGAAGGTCAAAAGCAGTTTTAACATGATGTTTTTCTATTCATAATTGTAAGCATGCACAGCTCTTTCTCTTTGGCTGACAAATTCCTTCCCTTAGGAATAGTAGGAGTGCTAAATTATTTGTCTTTCCTATTGGGAAGTCAGTGAATACCTAAAATGTATAAGTGAAAAAATAGAAAGTGCAGTCTATTATTTAGAATTATAAATGTATCTAGCAGGGCAATAAAAAATTAAGATCTGTAAATCTGAGAGCCAATGTTGAGAGGAAGTATAATTTTCATAGAAAGGAGTCATTAGATACTGTGTCAGTTGGAGTCTGAGCAGAAAACAGATGGCACGCTGTTGTTGAAGAGAGTTTAATGAAAAACAATTTACAAAGCTGTGGACAATGTTTAGGTAAAACAATGAGGGATGATGAAGTACTCAGATTCTACCCAGGGCCAGAGGGAAGAAACAGTTACCAGCACTTGGCATGACTTTCAGCTGTAGAGGAGGCCCACCAACAGGAGCTGTGGCTGAAAGGAGCTAGAGCTATGGCAGGGAGCCATTGCCACCCATGGCCATAAGAAAGGTGTTCAGGGGGACAAATTTCCTCCCTCTGATCTCCTGATGATGCCTCTCCTTGGCCAAATCCATTTAGAAGACCAAGGGCATGGAGTCATCAACAGTGAAATCCAGAAGTCAGTCTCTCAGGTCGTAGTACAAGGTAGAGGATGGTGGATAGTGGATTTGAAGAAGCAAAAAGAATGTCCAGCACAGATGCTACCTACAATGGCAAGCTTAAATATGTTTAAGTTGACTGCAAGAACACATGGTTGTCTACAAAGAAATATGTTCTTTAAATTTTATCTCATGTATATATACATACTAATAAAGCTTGTTGTAAAGAAACATGTAGCAGCAAACCTGTGAATTTCACTTCAGTTACATTTTAAATATCTCAGATTTATCCTACATTATATTTAAGGAGAACTCTATAAAAATTGGGATGTAATATCATCTTAAATGACTTTCATTATTCTGTCCACCTACATATATGTTTATATTCATTGTCTTTCTAGAGAGATCTGAAGTGACATGTAATTAATGTATGAACATTAGTTATTTCTGAGTGGTAAGGACTCTTTTTAAACTTTATTCTTTCAACTTTTCTGTACTGATTGAGTACTAATGAATATGTAACATTTTTATGAAAACATAAAGTATAAAAACTAAAAGTATGCATTCTTATGTGGAGGGAAAATAGACCTACTACTAATTTGGAGGTGATTTCTTTAAAACTTATCCTTTCTATGAGGCCTTTACAGGCCAGCACAGTCATAATAATTTTCCTGCTCTTCTATTATTCCCATTAAAAAGTGCAGTTGATAGAGTCAAAACAAGAAAATTAAATGACGTCTGCTCATTTGGCATGCATTCTCAGACAGAAAGGTCAGTGATGGGGGCAGGAATAAAGGCCAAAGACTGAGAGGAGGTCACTTGGAGAGTCTGTGAAATAAGCAGGGGAAGGTGCCAAAAGGCACTATGATAAGCTTGAGTGAAGGAGCAGGTCCTACAAAACAGCCAAGGCAGCCAAGAAGCAGAGCACAGGAAACAGTCACTAAGAAAATCCACCAAGTTCTGGCAGATGGTAGTACTCTCCTTTTGGAGTAATTTCTATGGGCTTCTGTATATGTTTTCTGGCTTTACCTTGTGCTCTCAGAAGGGTCCTGCCTGTTTCCTAGTGCACACTAATCTTGTGGAGCATTTGATTTGTACTTTCATTGTATGCCTTAGCCTATTTTGCCTTGTTTTAAAATGTATACTTTATGTGACTCATTAAACTTTCCATTTAATCATTTATATCTGTATATATTTATAAATTTTTATTTTATTCTATGGCTATAATTCAATATTATTTATTTGAGTGCTTAAATTGCCACAGATTTGGCTAGTGGGAGCCCCTTCAATCTGGCTTCTCTGTCTTTTTGACATGCCCCATTGTTCTTTGAGCACCAGCTTACATTTAGGCTTTACAAAATGTTCCAGGCTCATCTTGTGCTTTCCCTGACCAAGTGCTGGAAAAAAACAATTTTTTCAAGAATCCTTGGTTCCTTTTAGTGGAGAAACCTAATGTAAAACCAAAATCTAAGTAATAGATATATGCTCATTGCCATAGGCATACCCAAGCATTCCTCCCAAGCCCTCTCAGTGCACAGAGCTAAGGAATGTGCACACACATAAACACGCAGACACACACATTTACACCTATGCTTATCTGTATATCTACCTATTAATCAATCTATGTAGTTATCTATCATCTATCTACCTGGCTATCTATACTGAAAACCATGAGTTAATACTGACATCTCCAATTCTAACCCAACACCACAGTTTCATTTTGTTTTTCTTCTCTTTCCAGTTTATAACTTCCTTCTCTAACCGTGAGATACTTGGCTCCCATTATACTTAATAGGTTTATTTGATTAATACCTCTGTATATTAAGAATCTTCCTTCACTGCTACCACACATCCCTGCCAGAACTCCAATGTCACACGTTGAGTCGTCCCTCTCCCACCAACAGTAAACTTTCTCACTCCTGCTGTGATGGGCTACAGACCCTGCACGTGGACACCTTCGTCATAGTAGTTGGGCTCTAAAATCTCACTCTCAGACACCATGGTTTCCCTGCTTCCTACATGGACACATAACATACTGAATTGTTCAGGAAGAGAAATGAAGGGAAAAAGGAATAGAGAGCACTTTATTATTTTAAATGCCTATTTTAGAAAAACAGAGGTGTAAAATCAATGTGCTAACCTCCCACTGTAATGAAAAATCTAGAAAAAGAAAATCAAATTAAAAGAATAAAAATATCAAAATAAAATAGTCAAACAATAGGAGAAAAATCAACAAAGGCAAAGTAACATCAGGTGCAGTGGCTCACGCCTATAGTCTTAACACTTTTGAAGGCTGAGGCAGGAGTTCAAGACCAACCTAGGCAACGTAGAGACACTCATCTCTATCAAAAAAACCAAGCAAACAAACAAACAGAAAAAAAAACCTTAGTAAGACTACTCAAAAAAAAAAAAAAAGAACCTAATTAGCAATAACAATAATATAATAATAAAAGAGAAGACATCACTGCAGACAGTTAAAGGACAATTAGATGTCATGATGAACAATATTATGCAAATAAATTTAACAACTTAAGTAGAATGGACAAATTCCTTGAAAAACACAACTTACTAACATGAACATAGGAGGAAATAGGAAATCTAAATATTCACCTACCTATTAAAGAAATTGAATTTTTTATTGAAAATCTTTCCACGAGAGAAATCTGGTTACGAATAACATTATGGTGAATTCTAACAAACAGCTAAGGAAAAAGTAATATCCATTCAGCAGACTACAGAGAAGGACAAAAACATATTCCAAATTATTTTATGAGACTATCATAATCTGACACCAAAATCTGACAAAAACATCACAATAAAATAAAACTATAGACCAATATATCTCGTGACCAAAGATCAAAAATCTCTGACAAAATATTAGCAAGTCAAATCTAGGAATATGTTATAAAGACAATACATCATGACTAAGTTACTTTTAACCCAGGAATATAAGCCTGATTTAATTTTTTTAAAAAATCAATCAATGTCATTTGTCATATAAATAGAACAAAGAAGAAAAACATATTGTTATTTCAATAGGTATAAAAACAGCATTCATGATACAAACTTTCAACATGTCAGGAATGGAAGAAAACTTATTTAATCTGATTATGGACATCTACAAAATAACCTACAGCTATCAATATTTTTAACTGGGAAAGACCAATTCTTTCTAAGAGTGGGAACAAGATAAGAGTGTCACCTCCTCAACACTTGCCTTCAGCTTTTTGAGAGAAGTCTTAACCAGTGCAATAAGGTGAGAATAAGAAAAGAGGAAGTAAAACCATAAAAATAGGAAGTAAAACTGTTGCTTTTCATAGATAAAATAAGTGTTACTATGAAGGGCTCAATAAAATTCACAAAAAAAATATTTCTAGAATACATGTATTTACCAATTTCACAGGACACAAAGTTAATAATAAAAAATCAATCATCTTTTTATATGAAAGCAATGGACAATTGGAAATAAAATTTTAAAAATATCATACACTATATTATCAGATCCATCAAATACCCAGGAATAAATTTAGCAAAATATTAGGAAGATATTTTTTTCTGAAACTACAAACTATTGCTGAAACAAACCCTAAAAAATATTGGAAAGATATGCAATATTCACAGATTGGAAAAACTCAATATTGTTAAGATGTCCTCCCTTTCCAAATTATTCTTTAGACTTAATGCAATCTCAATCAAAATTCCTACAGATTTTTTTGAAGAAATTAAAAAGATGATTCTAAAATTTATGTGAGAATGTAAAGGATATAGAATGACAAAAACAACCTTGCATTTGTACACTGTATCATTTGTAAGATTCCAGAGTCTGTAACAATTGCCACAATGACAGAGTGACCCAAGGTAAGGAAGGCCAAGAAGAGGAATTCAATAAGAAAGACTAATAGTTATCTGCTTACTGTGTTCCAGGCATTACGTAGGCACTTTATATGCATTATATCTTTTATTCCTCACAATTATGCTATAAGACAAGTATAATTATAACCCCTACTTTATAGATGAGGAAATTGAGTTAAGTAACTTGTTTAAAGTGAAAAAAAAGAAAAAGTTAGCTGGCAAAGCAAGAATACAAGATAAGGGCTTTCAGATTCTAATATTATCCACAAATGAAAAGGGACATATAGCAATGACATTTAACTTCCATACACAATATGAACAAGTTGAAACATATTTACCTTTCCAATTTATCATCAATATCTCTAAGAGCTGCTGTTTCATTGTAAAGTGACATCTTGTTCTTCATGGAATAGATTAAAAATAACTTTCCAAAATCTTTTAAAACGGCTTAATGGCCAATATTTTGATGTAAAGATTGAATGATATTTTGAAAGTAGGAATAATACTGAGGGGTGCTAGGGTCAAGCTGAATCCCAAGTGATTATTCCCAGCAGTTACACAGTAAAGGGGATTGAAACGTAGACATGGGCATTCTGAGACTTTCATTCACTCCATCAGTGGGGAGCCCTGAATTAAAGAAATTGACAGGAAAAAAAAAATCTTTTATTGTTATACAAAGATTATTCTAAAAAGTAAAAAAATCAATAGGCAGGACTTTCTTTGATCATTCGGCAGAAAAAGAGAACGTAACATTCCTACTTGCACTGGGAGAAAAAACTTAAAGTATGTTGTTAAATGCCTGTTCTAATAGTATTTGTTGAGTTTTACTACAGGGATAGAAAGATATAAAAGCAAAATGATTGTGTTTGAGGAATTCACAGTTTAATGAATGAAAAAATACATATGTCAATAACTGAAATTGCAGTGAAACCAGAACTAAGAGAAGATTGTGTAAATTGCCGAAGTATAAATGGATTGTGGATGCCCAGGGAAAGGAGTAGTGTAAACAAATGAAAGGAGAAGAAAACCACCAAGAAAAGATGACAAATCAATAGCAGAGCAAGGAGAAAAAAATGCATTCTGGATAAGGGAATCACCATCCTCAGAGGATTAAAAGAGCACAGGGTGTTTAGGGAACTGCAAGTAATTCTCTATGACTAAAGGAACATGTGGTAGACAGCCAGAGAAAGAGGCTCAGGAGGCAGAATGTGCAGGATTTGGAATTTTACCCTGAGGTTACAGAACCATGATAGGTTTTAAACATTGGAGTAATCTGTTTGCACTGCATCACCCAGCCCATGTTGGAATAAGCACGATAATCAAAAGGCTATTACAATAGTTCACAGAAAATATGATGTGGGTCAAATCAAAGGACATAGAACTGAGATGTAAAAGAGAATCTGGGGATATTTAAGAGGACAAAACAATAGAAATTAGTAAACAGTTGGATGTACAGGGGCTGATGAAGAAGAGAGCCAAGGCTCACTCAGGGACTTACCGCAGAGGTAGCTGGATAAACAAAAGCACTGCTAAAGTATGACTTTGATTTGATCATTCTCCAAATTGCAGACTTCTAGAATTAAGAGAAGCCAAAGCATAAGATAAGTGGAACTCCAAGTTTCATAATGGGAGTTTTGCCTAGACGTCTTTTGTGAATTTGTCAAAATAATAACAACCCTGAATTTTCCAAGCTTTGACTTTCATCAAATGATGGAATGATCACTTCGGCAATCCTAGTTTTACTCAGAGCCTGATATGCCAATTTTCCTTGTCATTATAAATGATTCACACTGTCTGAATAATGACCTGATATTTGGTAAAAGAGAAGAAAAGGAGAACTTACTATGGAACAGATGAAGGTGAAATCAAACAAATATGCTGAATGTGTGCTATTCCACACATAATGCATTATTTCAGAAGTTTCAAGTTGAATGAGCACAAAAGTTCCTGCAGAAACAGAAACATCTCCACCCATTTCTTCATCTCACCTTGCCTCAAATTTTCATTTCTTTAAGTGGAAACAGTCATTACTTAGCTACTACCAAAACCAAATAGAATGATGTAGTAAAATGTTCTTTGTAAGCCTAAAATGATATACAAATGTGAGAGATTATAACTGTCATCCAGTATGTCTCAGCCAGTTTACATACTTTGTCTGAATTACATTATAAATTAACTTTAGTGTCTTCATCTGTATTATGAGAATAGAAATAATATCTTAACAGAGTGGTCACAGGAACAAAATGAGTAAAGGAGCATATTGCACAAGTCTTGGAAATACTAAACATTTAATAAAAGGTGGTACTCTTGGTAGAAGTATTGCTAATATTAATATTATTCTTGTTGATTCATTCCAAAGAAATCAGCATTTGATCCTAGCCTACCTACAGGATACAAATGCACTGGCCATTGGGAACTCTGCAAATAGACTGTGCAGAAGGGATGGCATGATCACACATTGTGTGTGAGATGGAGTACTATGCTGCTCATTTGAATAATAAGTGTAGCCCAGATCATGGCCCTTGCTTGGTACTTGTATAGCATTACCCACTGCTGATAAATAAGGCTTGATGTGACAGCAAGGCTAAACTTTCTCAGAATCTGAGCCTCAGGGGAATGAAGGCTGAGACAGTATCTTGTGTCCATTTTGAGCCATCATTGGCACTAAACTTGAGCTGTCCCTTCTGGCCCTTCCCCTGGAGATGGGCTTGCTACAGGCATAAGTGTATCATTACTTTTTCAGGTATGGGAAATGCTTAGCCTGCCCTTGATTTCAGATCCTAGAACTTGAGAATTGGACAAGACCCTAGAGGTCATGTGGCCCAACACATTAACTGCTCAGATGATGAAAATAGGCCCAGAGATAAGTGACTTGCCAAAGGTTATACAATTTACCACTGTAGAAACCAGGCAGGGGTTCCTGACTCCCAGCTAGGACTTGCTCCCTCCTTTAATCTGAACTAGGTTAATTTGGTCTCTGTTGGCCAAGACCACCTTACCGTTGGCTTTCTGAGGCTGAGCACCTGGGTGGTTTCTTGTCTGAGTCTTGGACAGCAGCCAGGCATGCAAATGGGCAGGGATGGCTGACTCAGACTTCAGAACATTTTGTGCCTAAGGGGCCAAGGTATAGTCTAAAAGAAGGGTGTGGGCTCTGGGCGCTTACACATAGCTTCTAAGTTTTGCCAGCATGACTGGGTGAATAAGGGGGAAGGAGGAAGGTCTCACCCTGCAGGGCTACTGCTAATGAGTTCTGGGACATGGAGCTTGGTTACTCACTTAACCCAGGATATGTTTGGCCCAGGTAAACAGAGCAGTGAACTAGGGGAGACTTAGTGTGGAAAGAGAACTTGGTGTTTGCAGGGAAAAATCTTTATCATTCTTTATTCATGCATTTATTCACTTGTGCGAGAGATATGTATTATGCAAATATTTAGGTATACACCACCAAATAATAAGTTCCCTATTCTCAATAAGTTTATAGTGAGATGTGAGAGATGGCAACTAAGGAGCCACATTTTATACTGTGAGGTACGTGCTGTAATGGTGGTAAACACAAGGCACTGTGGAAACTCCAGGGGGGACAGAGCTATGTGTGTTTGTGTTGTGATGTGTGTGGTGTTCAGGAAGGTTTTCCTGGAAGTGATGTTTGAGCTGAATCTTTAAAGATGCAGAGAAAGTATAATGTGTCACAGGTGTGAGAAATTGTGGTTGTTCTTAGGAATAAGGGATTCAATGTGGCCAGAACACTGAATCAAAAGTAAGGATTATTAGAAGATGCTGAGCATGTCAGTATCAACTGGTAAAAATGCCCCACTTCACCTTGCTACTGAGCAAATGCCAGTGCAGGGACATTAAACCATCCTCCGAAGACTGCCGAGATATCAAACACCAAACCGTGATTAGCCCAGGTCTGCATCTTTCATAGAGTATATTTGAAGAAAATTATCTTCAAGACTTCCTCAATTTAGAGATGGAGCAGTAATTTGGAACTAAAGTCTCATTTTCTTATGGAAACCATGGTATATGTGTTGGTTAGAGATCCAGGTTTATCACACAAGTAGCTATTTCATCCATAATGCACCTATTATACTTTACAAAAGTAATTACAGTAACTGTCAAATATAAAAAGTTTGAGTGGCAAAATGTGCTTCAATTTGGAATGCTTGAAAAATCTCCACTCACCCTCCTGAAGAGGGAGATGAGTACTTGCAGATCCTAATCGGCAGGGCCTAGGAGGTGAGAAAGTGAGAATGTGAAGGACAAGTGTAACCATGAGACCCTGGGGATCCAGAAAGTGTAGGGAGAGCGTGTGTTCCAGAACAAATTCCCCAGGGGTACCTCACAGCCCTGCAGATTTCAGTCATTCTGTCCTCTCTTCAGAAAACCCTTTCTTGATATCACCCGAGATGTACAACCATGTTTTTCTCTTTCTTTGATGTTCCATAAATCCTTTCCTTCCCTCCTGAAACAAGCACCTCAAAATTTGGAAGTTTCGTAAAGAACTAGAAACTGTGAAAAATTAAGGGAAAAAAAGATCTCCAAAGTCAGTATGCAGGTGCTTCTCTGTGTCTGTGACCCCAAGGCATCCTATACAACCACACTCCTGTGAACTCAGGAGCAGAAAGAGGAAGAAAGAGGGAGAAAACATAACAAAAACATGACAGATCTTGATATTACTGTCCTTTGACCAATTTTATCTCTCTGCTCTAACGAAAACAACAAAAAATATTTACCTTGTGTTTTAGCATTTCCCCCAAACATTTAAACACTTGAAAAAATTAAGATACAGTGGTTGCAATGTGAATTATGGATTAACTCAATATAAATGGTGGAAAGAATCTCAGAGATGATCTAGTGCAACTTCATCATTTTATAGATGAGGGAACTGAGGCACACACAGAGGCCTCAATTTGTTCAGGAAGAGAGCTAGAGGCACATTCAGAACCAGAACTCCTCACTTGCCTGACCCCAGAGCCACCTTCAGCTTCACATCACTATTGAAACTGACAGTCAACAGAGCCGTTTCACATTCACTGTTCATAAAACTCTGGGTTTGCCCCAAATTAGGTTGGTTAAAGTGATTTGCCTAAAGCCACATGGTTACTGTGACAACCGTACACAGACCCCAGATTTCTTAGATTCCAAAGCCAATGCCTATATCATTCTGTAAAGATAGCCATGTGGAGTTTCCCCAAAAAACATATGACCCATGGAATAAGTTGAGAACATAAAAATAAATGATTGCAGCAGAAAACTTCTCTTTGGGGTAGTCCCAGACAGCAAACACAAAAGCCCCCCAACGTCAGAGCTGTAAATAGAACTCTTCTCAGAATGAACGTTAAATGAATCATCTGTTTTTGTTTCTTTAAATAGGTAATAATGTACATGGCCCACCACATACCAATGCAGAACACTTTCACATTTAGGCCTTTACTAGCGCACGTGGCCTTTGAGTCAAGGATTAATAATTATTCCTTCTACTTCACATGTGAAACTGTGATTCCATAATGTTTACTTATTTGTTATTAATTTTGGATCATGCCAACTGGAAATCCTAAAAATATGTGGATTTCTATTTTGTGTTTGTTGGAAAAAATACTCCCACACACAATAACTCATTTGCTTTTACTCTTCCTTAAAACAAATTGCTGTTATTGTTATCATTATTAGCAATATTATTATCATCCCTTCTTTGGTAATAAGAAACTGGAACCCAAAATCTCAAAGATAATAAATAATAGCACAAACTTATGTTTCTGATTCCAAATCCCATAAGTTAAACATTGCTTTTGGCACATTTCCAACAATTATTTATTGTGTTTGTTTTGGTCTCATGGAGAAACACATTTTGACAATTATGATTCCAAATGATACTTGTATATTTAAATGTCTGTTTGCTTCTAGTTAAACAGTAGCCCTATAGATTTCAGACTGTTGGATCATTATGTGTTGTGTAATGAAAGTTTTTGCTATAAACACCACCAATGAAAAACTGGTTTTCAAAATATATTCATTAAGGATTCATCTCCTAAATTCAATAGCACCCCCCCCCATACCTGTAAGGGATACATTCCAAAGCCCCTGGTGGATGCCTGAAAGCACGCATGGCACCGAACTCCATGTTTTTGTTTTCGTTTTTTTATTTTATTAGCCAAGATGGCTAGTAAGTGACTAACGGTGAGTAATGTATACAGAATGGACATGCTGGACAAAGGGATGATTCACATTCTGGGCAGGATGGCACGAGATTTCATCTCACTACTCAGAATGGTACACAATTTAAAACTTAAATACTTTTGGAATTTTTCATTTAGTATTTTTGGACTGCAGTGGACTGCCAGAAACCACAGAAAGTGAAATGAGGATAAGGGAGAACTAATGTACGAGTTTCTAGTTAAATTTTCAATTTCTATCTGCTCCTCAGTTAAACATATGAATTATAACAAGGAATTAAAATGTAATAATTTTATATATTTCTCTGGACAATGAAGATTAAAAAAATGAGAAGTAGAGAAAACGTTCTCTTTTAAAACTCTCAGAGCATGTTAGCGTCCCTCTTTTATTATTCTTATTACTACCATTATTATCTCTTTATATTTGGTCAATATAAGATTTTATTAAATTTAATTTGGTTTAAGTAAGTTCATACTTAATCTACTTTAGTACCGAATGTGATTTTTTTTTACCCTAGCTCCAAGCAAGTAGATTTCTTCTCAATTGCCTGTGTACAGGTGTCTCTGGGCAAGTATAAGTGTGACGCATACAAGCTCACAAACAGAGCAGTTTATCCTCCTGGGTCCACACAATGTGTTTGATACCAACTCATCATAACGTAGCCTGAAAAAAATTCCTTGTCAATGCTCTATGTTGTAGTTCATTTAGAATAAGATGCCTACAAACATTGTGACTGAGAGCTAAGCTGGGTTGTTTTGTGACGATCAACATTTAACTCTATTCTAGAACTCATCTCAGGATCATGAAGGCCAAAACTGAACTCAGAAATCATTTTTAACGATCATCATGCAGCAATAAAAAACAAACATAAAATTATGAATGAAATTTAGCTTTTATATAAAATAAAATCAACTTAGTTTTTTAATCTCTATAAATGAGAAGGAAAATTACATTTTTATCAATAATTTAGAAAATGAGTTCTTGTTTTATTGTTAGAATGCTTTTCTTTGCAAGTAACAGTAAACTCATTTAAAGTAATTCAAACAATAAGAAGTTTTCTATCTTTCTTTATAAGAAGTCCTAAAGTTCCAGGGAAATTTAGCTGCTTTATGGGGTAAAGCCGTGATACCCTCATGCCATTGACAGCACCACCATTAGAGAGAGAGCCAGAAAAGAGGTTAATAGGATATGGTCAATAATGTGGTTTATTATAGACAATTTAAATATCTTAATGGTAAACTGTAACTATGATAAGATATTAAATACTTTATCTCTTTACTAATGTTTATGTCATAAAATACTGATGAAATATCAGCAATTCATTAGATTGCTAAAATTAAACATTAGACTTTAACAAATTAAATCTAATAAGTCCAATTTCAATTATTCTAGTATTGACAAAATGGTTATGAGCAGTACATTTCAAAGCTTTGTTTATTAATAAATAGAATAGTTATCAATAATATTTATTTTAACTCCTTAACCCACATACACACACAAGCTGGGCATATGTTATTTTGGATTCCTGGAATGGCAGATATTTATAGTCTTTCTTCTTTTGTAATAAGTGTAACTTGCATTACCTGTAACTTTAAAAAAACAAGAAAGTGATTACAATCTCAATTTAGAGATATAGAGTGAGAGTAAATCAAATGGTGAACAGGATTCGTGTCTCTACTTCCTTCTCACCTTTTACACCTTTAGAAATCACTATATGTATGCATGTGTTTATATATGCATGTGTGTAAAATTATAAATATATATGAAGTACTTAACTCTATTACCTATATGAATTTTAATCCATATAACTATGGATTTTTTCAACTATAGTTTTTCAAGTATAAATTGCTGAAAAACAGGGAAAGTTCACCTCTGTTGAATAGGAAATATAATAGATTTTACATACATTATAATGAATATATATATAAGTACATATATTACAAAATAGGACTTGATTACTGAGAAGATCATAGCTCACTACCCATAAAGGGAACACTGTTGTAAAAGGTAGAAATGACTCTGTAGGTGTGTTTGCCAAGTTCAAAAGTAATAGAGCCTTAATCGGAGAAGTATCTTAGGGCAACATAACCTTCAGGGTAATGTGTAAAGAGATCTTCTCTCCACATCTCTTATTCTTTTGTAAATTGATGGGCAATGTATAGCCAAGTAAAATGGGCTTCTGTTCCAAGCAAAAGCAGTAACTTTCACTGCTTAGACCTGAGACATAGGGTAGGACCTTCAGTGACCAGTTACATTTAAAAGGAAAAGGAAAAGGAAACCCTCATATTCACAATGCCAGCTATTAGCATAATCAGACAAATACCATATTTCTTTCCCTTTTACAATTCTGAAGATAGGCTGGAGAAGACAGAAATTATATTCTCTAAAAGGATAATCATTCTTGAATACAAAGCTAAAGAGATCAACTAGACATATCAAGCATTTGAGGAAAACCAACACTGAGAGGGAGAGACCAACTTCAGTAAACATGAACTAACACCTAAAGAAATTAGTTCCTAGTGCAAAAAGATACTTTCAAAAGTATAATTAGTATCTTCAGAGTAATAAGAGAGTTTACCATATCGATGAATCAATAACTATGTTGTAAAATAACTACTAAGTAGAGATCTTGAAAACGAAATGTGATCACCAAAATTAAAATCACAATAAATGGATTGAGTAGCAGAATGGCCACAGCTGAAGATGAGTCTGATAAATTCTTCCAAAATACAGGGAAAATGTCAAAGATAAAGAATATAAGAAAAGCTAAAAGACAAAGAGAATTGATTTAAATGTTTAATATTTATTTCAAAAGAGATTTAGAAAAAGAAAAGGAAGAAAATATAAAAGAGGCAATAATTTGATAACAATATTATTGCTGCTACTACAACTAATGATATAAATTCTCAGAACTGAAGACATCATTTTTCATATAGAAAAGTCTACCAATTATCAAGCAGGGTAAACAAAGAAGTCCCCAATCTAGATGCTTCCAAAGCCAGAGTAGGAGCAACAATTTTAAAAACCTTCCAGAGAAAATAAACAGACATTCTAGAAACAAAAATCAGATCATCAATCTTACGTACTACAATACAGTTGAATAACATATTCAGAATGTTCTCATGATCTGAGAAAAGGTTATTTTGATCTTTCAACTCAATAACCAACTAAACTCCTATTTAAGGATAAAGACAGAATAAACCCATGTCTAGCATGCAAAAACTTGGAAAGTTCAGCATGACAAAACTTCTCTAAAAAGTATTATACCATTAGAGGCACGGGCTCACCAAAAGACTGAGACCTAATCGTAGGATTCTAGAATGCTTCCTTTCCCCCAACATTTTACCACTGTGTGACTACAGCCAGGGACCACAGTTCCTTTTACTCAGTTCATCATGTCTGCTTCTCAACAGTCAATTACAAGACATACTAAAAAGCAAAAGCCGCAGTTTGAAGAGACTGAACAAGCATCAGAACCAAATATATCAGGAGTGTTGGGATCATCAGATATGAAATTTTTAAAAACTATGATTTATATGCCAAGGGCTTTAATGGAAAAATGTAGATAACATGAAAGAACAGATAAATAATGTAAGAAGAGAGGCGGGAATTCTAGGAAAGGATCAAAAAAAACGCTAGAGATCAAAAACACTGTGAAATAAATGAAGAATGTTCGTTGGTGTGATTAATGGGCTCATTAGTAGAACTGACATGGCTGAGGAAAGAAATTTCTGAGTTTGGGGATGTGACAATAGAAATGTCTAAAACTGAAAAGCACAGAAAGAAAAGACTGAAAAAAACAGAAGAGAATGTTCGTGAACTGTAGGACAACTACAGAACATGCATTACATAATGAAAAAAGGGGTCAAAACTCCAAGGAGACCTATTCCTTAATGTGTACGCACCCACCAAGACAGCATCAAAATATATGAGGCAAAAATTGATAGAACTACAAGGAGAAAAGATGAACTCACCATTATAGTTGGAGATTTAACACCCGTCTGTCAGAAACAGACAGACCCAGCAGGCAGAAAATCAGTAAAGACATAGTTGAACTCAACAGCATCATTGATCAACTGGATATTACTGACATCTATAGACTACTTCATCCAATATCAGCAGAATACACTGAATACACATCAGCTTCTCAAGCTCACATGGAACATTCACAAAGATAGACCACATTCTGGGCCACAAACTCTCAGAGAGAGAAAGCAATAGATGTGGAATTAAAATCTAGGTATTGAATTCCAGAGCCAAAGCTCTTAAAGACTATATCAAGAAACTACATTTGGAAGAATATTTTACAAGATCAGTTGTTATCATAGGAAGGCATACAGACTTGTTTTTCTATTTCCTTGCCATAAATAATTCCCCCTGGAAAAAAGTTATTTATAAGTACATCCAAGATACACCAGGCAGAAGCAACATAGATGGGAACTGACAAATACCCTAAAACCTGGTGAACCTATTGCCATTTTTTAGAATGGATTATTGGTTTTTATTATGAAAAGCTGAAACTTTCGTGCTGTAAGACAGTATTAATATAAGCCCTCGGGAAATAAAACATAGTTGGCAATGTCAGCTGCTCCTGTCACTGTGGAAATGCAAACTTGTGAATATTTCAGGCCCTTTCACAACCCTAAAGCTCTTATGGGCAAATAATTTTATTTAAAACTATTTAGGCCACTTTAAGTTAGTTTATCACTGTATTTCTGAGTTCTGGCCTGAAGCCAGCATCTTCTCAGTCCTAATTTGGTCCCTCGCTGAATTCAAATTTTAGACTTCCTGTTCCCAATGAAGCCAGCCCCAATTTCATCTACCTCCTTAGGGACTTAGAGAATGCTCTTCTCTATAACTTTTCCACACTTAGGTGTGCTGTACTGAAATATGCAAATGTATCTTTCCAAACATGGATCTAGTTAGCCTTGCCAACCTAAAGCCTCTTTAAAACCCTGAAATTGATTTTAAAAGATTCTGTGTCCATGCGATGACATTTGCCTATGTCCTTTAGCCACTTTACTGATTACTCAAGAACTCCCTCTGGCCTGAGAAAATCCAAACCCCAGGTCTAAATTTCTAACCTTACCGTAATTCTGGGCATATCAGTATACTGGAGATTCCCAAATACTCTACTCTCTTCTTTCCAATTTTATTAATGCTGTTCTTTCCTTCTGGAATATCTTTTCCCATTCCACTCCAACTTTCACAAATTTTACCCAAATTGCAAGGCCCAACTCCAATACCATTCTTCTCCCAGAAGGGTGCTCCTTCTCAACCTTACATTCAGAACACTTTTTTTCAAACCTCGAGGAAAGCCCTCATCAGAGCTCACTCAGTATGGCATCATCTGGTGCAATTAATTAGCATGGGTGTCCTTGGCCTCTCAACTGTTGCCCACCCCACTATGGTGAATTACATTATATGTACAGAAGCTTTTACAATGCTCAGAATACAGCAGATGCCTAGTAATGGTATTTGGTGTTAAATAACAAAATAGATGTGTTTAAATCTACAGCTTTACATTTGAGGCTAGAAGGAATAAGGAAAAAAAAAAAAATTAACAGAACCGTAAGTCAAAAAGTTCAGGTTCAAAGTCTGGCACTTCTGTTAATATCTTTTGTAATGTTAGACAAATAATTTTATCTCTCTGAGTCACCAGTGAATGTGCTAGATAATTTCTGAATTTCCTTATGATATTTAGAGTTTGTCATCCTATGATTTTCCAAGCAATATCATGCACATAAAGTACTGATTACTTCTTTCTCCAATTTCAAATCCAGCTTGAGAAAATTCTATCTTAGATAATGATCCAACTAGTGAATCTATACAATATAGTCTGACATTCCCTGATATTCCTGGAACTCTGGAGGACCACAAAAAAAAATCCACTCCACCAAAAAATTTTGAGTATAGATTTAGAATCCAAGATTTATTTCACTGAGAAAGAAACTGAGATTCTGAGAGGTAAATTATTTTCTCAAGTCATGCAATAGTTACCAGCAGAACCCAGACTCTAACCCAGAATTTTTATCTTCCAGAAAGAGCTTTTTGCAAAGGAACTAAGACTTTAAATATGTAACTGAGTTAAAGGGCCAAGATAAAGGTAATGAAGAGGAAATATAAAGAAAACAAGAATGGGTTTAGAGCTTCACCTGGTGCACTGAAATGCAGTGCAAGTAATCATTGTTTTTTTCACAGGCACCATAATTGTAGTATACATAAATTGTAGTTCAAACATGCATGTGGCCAAAATTTTTATTTAATTTTTTTATTTTCGTATCATTCAATCTAATGTACATGTAGGAATCCCATTTGGCCAGGTGGGAAACTTAGTCTTGGTCACTTGTGGGTTCCTTTCCCTTTCCTAGGCTTTCATACAAGTTCCAAAAGGTTTATCTTACGTCAAGGCACCAGTAAACATCTGGTTTTCTGCTGCTATCCAACCATTCACCGAAATAGCCAACACAATTTGATTCATGCGCCTAGGTCCACACCGGTCAGTTATCTCTCATTCTCACGGCCAGCGAGCCCTTCCTCTGTATCTCCTTCTTTCCATTCTGCTGCTCCTTGACCACGTTGGGCCATAGGAGACTCTGCGAGGCAACATCTCTATTTGCATAAACCATGCAGTTATTTCTGCACTGGGTTTTGCTTCTTGCCCAGGATTTCCTCGAAAGCAAGGGACAGGCCTCTTAGCTCTCGAATTTCACAAATCTATATGAGGATTTGATTGTCCTCCCCAGAATTTTGGTCTGTGGGGGAGAAAGTATCAAAGAAACTTTTTTGCGGTCTCGCCATGAGTGTATTCATTGCATATTCATTGCTTTGGGACTCTGTTCTCTCCTCAACCTGAGAAAGAGTTTCTTCTTGCTTTAATTTTTTAATTATAAAAAATTTCAAACATACACAAATGAAGGGAACATATAATAAACCCCAAGTACCCACCTCCCAGCTTCAGCAATCACCTACCCAATGTTAATCTTATTTTATTTATACTCTATACTCCCACCCAATCCCCACAATGTAATTTTGAAGCAAATCCTAGATATATATCATTCCATTTGTAAATAATTAAGTAAGCTACAATGATAAGGATTTTCTTAAAAAAGCATTATACAATACTGTTATCAGAGAAAATGCACATTAATTCCTTAATATCATCAAGTATCTACTTAGTATTCACATATTTCACACTTTCTTGAGTGTCTAATAAATATTTTTCTTTTTAAACAATTTTCTTGAAGTAGAGTCCAAATAAGAATGATTCATTTCTGTTAATTGATATCTCTTTTTTAAGTCTATTTTCATCTACAAGTAATGTCTTCGTTAATCTTTGTGCTGTGTTCTTATTCCCTAAAACCTTTTCTTGAAGAAACCAGGTCATTTATCTTATAGATTTTTAGGAAATCCCTATCCAAACTGTGGACTCATATACAAACACATATACTAGATATCCTCCCAAATCTATTTTTTAAATTCCTTTCCATTGTGACTCATATTAGACACATAAACCTCAATTTGCACTGGCTTAACACAATAGAAGAGTATTTCTTCATAGGAAATTTTCAAACAGTGTCCCTGATCCTGCAAACAGTGGCTCTCTTCCATACAATGACTTGGGGACCTAGGATCTTTACCTTTTGTGGCTCCCCTGTGTCCAACATATGCCTTTTGAGTTTGCCAAGCAGGTCCTCTCCTTCCAGCCAGCCAGTGGGGAGGTGGAAGGAGCATGGATTATCCTATGTGAGAGGTGTATATACTTTCAATACACCAGACTTGGATATGGAGCACATCACTTCCATACATACTCCACACCCACACTTAATTGCAAAGGGGGCTGGAAAGGAACATTTTGCTGTGTATTAGGAGGAAGAGGAAATGGAATTAGTGGAAAATCAGCTAATCTCTGTCCCTCTCCAAAGGCTACATCTTAGAAGCTCAAAAGCCAAAAGAATAGACTTTTTAAATCATGCTGCTCTGTTACCGCTTTTTAAAATTAATAAATGTAGATTTACCTAGTTTGTCAGGGTAACATAATAGTGTTAAAGAAAGTACTAGGGCTGAGAAAGAAAAATATCAGTCATAATTTCAAAATTCTTTCTACCATCAGTGCAATATTTCCCAAAACAGGCTTGTAGTATAGTTGGATTGAGTTTGAATTTGTAATCTTCCACTGTCTAGTCACTTAAACTTGGTTGACATAATTTCTCTGAGCCTTGCTTTTATAGAAGAACAGTAATAATGCCTTACTTCATGAGGTTGCAATAGGGATTAAATGAAATAATATAAGCAAAAATTTAAACACAATGCCTAAGATAAAGCTCAATAAATGGTAGGTAGTAACAGTAAACAGGTGCTGAATTCTTCTCTAACGGCTAAGTCATTTGCCACGACTTTAAGCCTAGTGTTGCATACCAACCCTCTACAGTGATCTATCCCAAGACCCCCAAAGCAATCACTGCAGCAACAAAAATAAACAAATGGGATCTTATCAAATTAAAAAGCTTCTGCACAGCCCAGGAAGCTATCATTAGAGCAAATAGACAACCTACAGAATGGGAGAAAATATTTGCTCTCTACACTTCTGATAAGGGTCTGATAATAAGAATCTATCTAGAACTCAAAAGAATTAACAAGAAAAAATCAAATAATCCCATCAATAAATGGGCAATGGAAATGAACAGAAACTTTTCCAAAGAAGATAGAATAATGGCCAGCAAACATATAAAAAAATGCTCAACATCTCTAACCATTAGAGAAATGCAAATCAAAACCACAATGAGATATCACCTAACCCCAGTGAGATTAGCCTCTATCAAAAAATCCCCAAACAACAAATGCTGGAGAGGATGTGGAGAGACAGGAACGCTCTTACACTGCTGGTGGGACTGAAAATTAGTGCAACCTTTATGGAAAAGAATTTGGAGATACCTCAAAGAGTTAAAAATAGAATTACCATTTGATTCAGCAATAACATTATTAGGCATCTACCCAAAAGAGCATAAGACATCCTATAACAAAGACATCTGCACTTGAATGTTTATGGCAGCACAATTCACTATTGCAAGGACATGGAAACGACCCAAGTGCCCATCAGTTCATGAGTGGATTATTAAAATTTGGTATATGTATACAATGGAATATTACTCAATTATAAGAAAGGACAGTGAGTTAGCACCACTTATATTATCCTGGATTGAGCTTGAGCCCATTATTCAAAGTGAGGTGACACAAGATCGGAAGAATGGGCTCCACATGTACTCACCATCAAATTGATACTGACTGATTAACACTACAGTGCTCAAATGGTGGTGGTGTTCACCAGGGATTCGGGCGTTGTGGGGTAGACCCACATCTGAGGGATGCGGTGAGCACTGTGGAGAGGAGGGGCATACCTCTAACCCTTGCTAGGGAGAGGCAAAGATATAAAATGTAACCAAAATGTTTGTGCTCTCATATTTTCTTGAAATAAAAAAAAATTTAAATGAAAAGTCTTGAATACCTGTATCCTCATCTTGAATATTGAACAACTATTACATTCAGAAGCGGCAGAGTTCAACAAAGCATAAAAAGATAAAATTTGTCATTTTGACTAGTACAGATTGCATTATGTGTATTATTCACACTTTTGAATGGATTATTTTCTTTAAAAATGAATCAGGTTGAAATAATTTTTATTATTGTTGTGACTCTTGTTTTCTGTTTTGTTTTGTTCTACTTTGAACTTGCCAGCTTTTCGCCTTAAGCAATATGTGCGGAAGCTCTCCAAAAGCCTGGGAATGAAAATTTGTCAAGGTAAGTCTTGCCTTGTCCTTTGCTGCTAGGCTGAAGGATCCAGCTGGAAATAAGAGCAGCTGCTCTTGGTGCCCTAGTTTAGGTCACTTCAAACACAGCTTTAGCTTTATCCCGTTTTAAGTACAGACATTTCAAGATTCCATGGAATGGGACACGACCCATCTATTTTATACTTGGATGCTACTTTTACTGAAGATAGACAGCAGGGGTGGGGGGAGGAGGAAGGAAAGGATGTAGTAAGAGCCTACTGATGCCAGGTCAATGATATCTGTATTTTTAGAATACCTTTCACTTCCAAGAATGTGTCCACTCTGAGTATTCTGTCACACAGCCCCTCAAACGTTAGGTGTGCAAAAAAAAAAAGTTAGGTGGGGTTTCCCTTGAGTTGCAAAAAGGCAAACCTGGTTGGGAATTGGACCTATCCAGCTTTGTGGGTGGGTTACTCCCCTCTCAGAGAACCTTTCTTGCTAAGGTGGAAGAGAACCACTGCTCTGTTAACAGCCTATTTTTACACTCAGGAAGTAGAGTTATTGCAGAATCATGAGAATTGGAGATGGAAAGAATTCACAAAGCAATCCATTCCAGCTTGAGGCTACTTAAGAAGAATTTTTAGTCTACTCTCCAATGGTGGTTTGGGCCACAAAATTCCTCTCACTGTGAGCTGATCCAACCCAAAGCTAAAATTCTGTCAATTCCTTAAACAAAAGCATAGAAGTGTTTACCAGTCTATTCAAAGTTAGATTTAACTGAACTGACTTCCCATGAATGAGACTATCTTTCTAAAGTCATTTTCTTTTGTAGGACAGATACATTTTGATAACCGAGATTCAAAGCCACTATACATTGGTGAGAATACATAAACATTTAAAATGAAAATAAAATAAAAATTGATAGGAAGTATATAAATCAATGAACAATGAGACATAAATCAAAATTTGTGTGACACAGATTATACTCCCTTTAAGATAGTGGAATTTATTTTGTCATTGTCATCCTGAATATCTATAAAATAATCAAATTTTAGTTACAGAATTTGAAAGTCATAAAAAATTTAAATCTCTAAACAGGTCTCATCATTTTACTAGTGATAAAATGGCAACACAGAAAAATTAAGAGACTTGTTTAAGCGCTCCTAGAAAATTATAAAGATTCCTCACTGACTCACAATCCAGAGCTTTATTCACTATAGAATACTATTATTAATTAATTGCTTAGGAACTCTGCAAATATTTGGTTGAAGTTTCCAAGTCTTATTGTTACCAAAATTGCTTCAGTAGGATTTGGCACAATATCTGGTGAATTGGAAGTCTCTAAAAAGCCTGTTATTGAATGAAGTCTGTGGCGAAATGGTTGAGATTGAGAAAATTACATGCTTGGAAATGCCATTGACCTTAAGTCAGTTATAGGAAAGTAGCCTCTGAGGATGGAAATAAACAGTCCAATATTTTAGTGCAATCTCTGACTCTGAATTATTGGGTAAGTTATGGTAAGAAGTTTTGGACTTCTCCAAAATAAAAATGATTAAATTAAATCATTCCTAATGTCCCTCTGAGAGTTCCACTAGTTTACCCAGAATAGCTATTTTTGCTCAATATGCATTTATTGAATGAATTTTGCATATATGTTCAATGAAAGATTCTTTTATCATATTAAGTTTAGAGCATGTCTTTCATTGGAAGAAATTAATGAGGAAGTGCTAACCAGGTATATTAATTTATTTTACAAATGACTATATTCTACATAATCTTTGTGAGTTTATATCCTAATGCTCTAGAATGGTAAATGTACATACTTCATTTAAAAAGGTGTTAAAGACTTGAAAAATAATATAAAAAGTAAGTGACATTACCACACTGTGTGAACTTAGCAAAGTCCATTATCCTTTTTGATTCCAGGGAGGATAATGTGAAGAATGAAAATAACAATGATTACTTGGCCGCATCACAGGGTTATTGTATTAATCCAGTGAAATAAAGGGTGTGATTGTGCATTGTAAGTTGTAATTGGCTCAAAAAGTGAATTATCACTTAATGCAATTTTTCATCTTTTTCTGGTGGTCACCACTTAGTAACAGAAAATATTGATGCACTAAGAAGAAAAAATAAATTAGGCTGGCTTACAGGAATGCACTTCAGGCATTAAGAAGGATTTTTTCTTTAACTAGTATGACACTAACAACTTCCCAGAAAGATTACCAAGTAATGTGAGAAATAAGTGTGATTGAATTAAAATTTTCACCATGCAGTTCATTAATTTCACACAATATGTCATTTCACCCGCTGTTATCTGTATGACTCTCTGCCATTTATCCTTAAGTTTGGTTTTGCACTGAACATGGATGCGAGAGAAAGAAGACAGCACAGACTCACACGGTCTAGTTGCTTTTGTTTTGTTTCACATTAATTCTTCTTGCATATTGATTGCCTTGCCTGTATCTGCTCCAGTTTAGTGTCTTTTCCACCACTGGTGGAGTTAATGCTTTTCAGGCTGCCTCTCTCAAATCTCCTTTAGATGTGTATGTTACTTGCTGAATAAATCCTCATTGGTTGATTTATTAATTTGTATTACTTTCAGTCTCCTAGTCTCTGCCTCAAAATGTTACACTTTCTATTTTACAGTTACCCCAGCGAAAGCTTGGACCTCACCCCCGAGAACCCAATGTGAGATCACTGTGCATAGTACGTGGAACTGCCACACAGGAATCGAATACTCAGTGGAGTCTCCACATTTCTATAACTTAGATTGATTCACTGGAGAGAGGACACCGGAAATCATCAAGTCCACTATCTTTAATTCAAAGATAAATGAGAAAAGAAAGAGAGTGAGAGAGGTGAGCAAGAGTGAGAGAGATGGATACTGACAGAGAGGGTGTTGTTCAATGTCACTCAACTTATTAGTGGCAGAGCTGGAATTAGAACTTAAGTTTCTGGACTCCTATATTAGAGCTCTTTCCACTGAACAATTCTGTCCCTTTTTCTAATACTAAAGTTTTAACTACTCAGAATTGTTCAGTGCCTCTAAATGGTCTGATGCAAATTCCAAGGACTGTTAGGCTTCCTTCCTCCTGGGGTCACCCAGACACACAGCCCTAAGCCTGCCATTTTCAGACCAAACCAGGGACCAAGGAAGGTGCCTGTGTTGTTGACTCTGTATACACTGGTTACTACAAGTATCTGCAGTTTTAAGGACTCTCCGTGGATCACATTT
The DNA here is from genome assembly GCA_963574885.1 of Lepilemur ruficaudatus. Classification (NCBI taxonomy): domain Eukaryota; kingdom Metazoa; phylum Chordata; class Mammalia; order Primates; family Lepilemuridae; genus Lepilemur; species Lepilemur ruficaudatus. The sequence continues at coordinate 48,350 of CAUYRT010037830.1, read as the reverse complement.
CCCTGCAAGTTGCACCGCAGTGACCCAGACACAACACTGACAGCTGTGGAGTAAATAAATAAAAACAGAGTATTTTGATCCTAATGTCGGGGGGGAGTGAGAGGTCGGGGATGAGCAGAGAGAAAGGCAGACAGAATGAAACAGCCACAGCTGTGAAAAGAACAGATGCTGGCTAGGAGAGAGGGAGAGAGGGAGAAGGGGAGGAGAGAAAAGATTAGGGTTCCACTAATGTCAGAAATGTTGAAACTCTTGGAAAGAGATACACATACTTGGGACAGGTGGGAAGTGTTTACATTAAAACCAGAATATCAAATGCTTTCCTAAATGCTGGCCAGATCATTAAAGACCCAAGTTGACCCAAAGGAATAAACTGAAGTGCTTACCCAGAGAGCCCATTACAGAGAGAGCACTTCCAGAATTCTTCATATTCCATTCAAATTACTGGATATCAGCTGTGTGTTGCTGGCTGTCAGCTGTGTGCATCAACACATTATGCTGTATGCCAGTGGCTCTCCAAGTGCAAACCCCTACAAGTTGCATCAACATCACAAAAGAAATTGTAAGAAATAAAATTTTGGCTCCATTTAGATCTACTGAATCAAAAACTCTCAAGGTAGGGCCTGAATTTTGTGTTTTAACAAAGCTTCCAGGAGACTCCTATGCATGTTCAAGATCAAAACCCTCTGCTTTTTGTGCATGAAACTCCTTAGCTTCCACAGAATTCTCCATAAACCTGCCACCCCCAGTCAACAGGCTTCCATTTGACTTCACACATTGGTCCACCAGGGTTGTGCAGGATCCTTGCCCTGATACCACCAAGCACAAGTCTCCAAACAGGGGCAACAGAGGAAGAGACTATACAGTTTGTATCTCCAATAGCTGGGGCAATAGAGCAGCTGGACCTGCAGCCCAAAAACCTGTATGTGCAACACAAACCCCTGACCAGAGATTGACCCAGCAAGGGCAGTAGCCTCAGTCTCAAGGCCATTTAAAATAGCCTTCTGAAGTACCTTTCATTTAAGGAATGCAAAACATTTTCCAAACCATTAACTTATTAAACTTGAGCACATCAGTGTCTAGAGGAGATCTGGAAAAATTGGCTTGAAGGGCGTTCAGTTTAACATGAAGAAACACTTATTCCCTAGCCCTTGACATTATTTTTAGGCATTGATAATACAGTGGTTAGGAATTCAAAGATCCAGCTTCCAAACATACCTCTTTGACTGATCCCTGACCCCCTGGATACTTAACTTTTACTCTCCCACACCAGGTTTTCTCTCCTGCAAAGTGAAGAGCATGGTTAGAAAGGATACTTAAGGTCTTTTTTTTTTTTTTTTTAGCTCTAACAGGTAATGTGTTTGCAGTGGAGCTGGCTGGTTAGTATAGCCAATTAGAACAATTAATTACATGAGGGTTCTAAGTTAACTCTCTATGTGATCTGCAGAGTTTGGTTCAATATCCTACTTTCATAAACATGTACATTGGCTTCCAAAGAATTCTGGTGGTTCACTCTGTATGACATGGCACCAACATATCCACCACCACTTTGGGGAAAACAACTAAGCACATACTGCCAGTAGTGTTATGGCTCCAACTAGAAGGAAGTTACAAAGATATAAAGAAAGATATTTTAGAGGCAGACTAGAAAAGAGTTTTTAAGTCCATAAAACCATCTTTTGATTTCCTGGGACTTTTCCTACTAGGTCTGCTATTATATTAAACACCTAAGCCAAATCTCATTTACCAAAGGACACAATTCTAAAATTACAGAATGTCAGAACTAGAAATTTCTTAAAAATGAAAGTTGGCATTGTGAGAGGAAGATGGAATAATTATTTATTGAGTACTAACTCTGTGCCAGAATCTGTGTTAGATGCTTTCCTACAACTACCATTTCACTTTACTACACAAGAAAATCTAGTCTTACTCTTTTCATTCCACCAATGGAAAACCAGAATTCTCAAAAAAGGGACTTAAGTTAACAGAACACACCACGAGTTAGGAGCATATGTGGGACCAGACACCCAGTATAGTGATCTTTCAAATCTGCTTAGCTCCTTTGCTGGATATATATTTTTTTTCCTTAAAGGCTATTATCCTCCTACAAACATGTAGAGGCAATACAGAAATAAGAAGACATTTGAAAAGAAAAAAATCTTTTGGATTTTTTCACTCTTATTGCCCACTATAAAAATAACTGCATTTTAATCTTTGGGAATAATAAAATTCTCAAAGATAATTAAGGTCTAGCTCAGAAGAATGCCAAGGCAATCACTCCATTTTAAGTAATTCCTGCTTGGACTTCCAGAAAGGCCCTACTCCTTCCAACTTTGGGAATCACAGCAGCCACCGTTTGTAAATACAGAGCTATAGTATTAGTAAAATGTGTTCATCGCTTACTGTGTGTCAGCCAATGTGGCATTGCCTAATTTAACCCTCAATGGGATCCACTGAGGGGATGTAGGAACTATTATTATTGCCACTTTAGAATGAGGAAACCCAGACATAGCAAGATTACACAACACACCTGAATTCAAATAGCTTACAAGTAGAAAAAGAAGCATTAGAATGGGCTTGGTTTAATTGTAGATCCTGAGCTTCTAATCATCATTCTATACTCCCTCTGAGAACAGAAGGTAATAATTAATATAATAGCTGTACTGTCCTTCAGGGTTTATAAATCTTAGTGTCCTCCATCTTATTTAATCTTCATAAAAATGTGGGAAGGTATCATGGTAAGAACAGGGTTTTTTTTTATTGCTTTTGTTTTTTTATTTCAAAGTATTACGGGGGTAAAAATGATTTTGGTTACGTGGATTGCTTTTGTAATGCCTTAGTCAAGGTTGTAAGTGTGCCTGCCTGTCACCCAGATAGTATTCATTGTACCTGTTAAGTAGATTTTCTCCCATCCCCTCCTCCCCTCTGTTCCCCTGCTTCATTTCCATTGAGGTTTACTTCCTTCTATGAACATGTGTGCTCATCAGTTAGTTCCAATTTAATAATGAGTACATGTGGTGTTTGCTTTTCCATTCTTTAGATACTTCATTTAGGATAATGGTCTCTAGTTCCATCCAAATTGTTGCAAAAGGGATTAAGTCATTCTTCACCTGGCTAAGTAGTATTCTATGATATACATATACCACATTTTGTTAATCCACTCATGAATTGATGGGCATTTGGGTTGATTCCACATCTTTGCAGTAAAAACTGTTAAACCTCATGTAAGAGATGAAAAAGCTGAGGCTATGTGAGGCTAAGGGGGTGGTCTTGGATTTTATAGGTGGAAAGTAAAGAAACAGAATATCTTAGTCCTAGTACACTACATTTTTGGTTATAGCACAATGGCAGACCATTGCCACTAAGTAGGGGATCACAGAGATGTGTAATGAAGCCTCAGTCCAAGTCATTGCAAGAAGGCTATAGGAGAATCCCCAATGTGCCATGGAAAAGACGGAAAAAAGGCAGGGATAATTCCTGAGATCATGGCAGTAGCATGACACTCATGCTCTCTCCTGTTATGCTGAATCCCATGTGTATCGGAAAAGGCAGTGAAAGCCTAGTCACTCCTCCAAATAAGGAGAGGAAAGCAGAAAACACAGAGGATGCCTGTTCTTCCTGGTAACCTGCAATTATCCTTCCTTCTTAGGCTCCTTGTTTTTCCATCTATAAATGGACCAGGGAATTGCTAAGCATGGACATCTGCTGCTTACACTGGCCCCGGGCAATCAGTTTTAAAGGCACAGTCAGGATGCCTCTGCTTCCCATATATCATGGCCTCCTGGTTACAGGGAGCTGCCTCCCTGGCCGGATTCCCCGCCACCGAGCACCACACCTTCCTTCTAGCTGTCTATGCTAAATGAGCTGTCTTCACACCCTTTCGGCAAAGTATACCTCATGATCTGATGAGTCCATACCGCATTTTAAAATACATTTCAACAACAGAATATAAATAATTATGTTAAATTTAATCGTTAGTGGACATTGATTGTTATATAATGAGAAAAGTCCCCTTTTTAGATGCAAATTTTATAGATTCTGGACTTATCTCTAATAATAAAACAAACATAAAACATCAAAAAAATCAAAAAGAGAAAAGAAGGGTTTATAACAACATAATTCCTGAATTATTCAAATACTAGTTTAATTGGAAAGTTTTCATTGATTTTTAATGGAAAGCAAAATTGTTTTGTGATTATTCCACTGATGCCTTAAAATATCTAGGATGTGTTCTTTACTTTCTCCCATATGGCCATATTTATTGGTCATCACAACTCTGTGTTTCATGTGTTCATGTACACACACACACATATTTTGACATGCATACTGTCATAAAAAGCTAAGCTATAAATGCATAAAACCCTAATCAAAAGCTAAAAATGCAAGAGCTGATTACCAACTTCTTCTCTTTCATATTATATGACCTTCGGCAAAACTTTTAACACATACGGTCCTCAGTTTTCATGATTTATAAAATAGAACTGATAATCTCCACCCTGCTTCAATCACTACATCACAGAATTTTTATAAAGATAACAAAGAAATCATTTATATTAAAAGCTTTGAAAACTATAGGACATTGTACATGTGTGAAGCATTTTTATTGTGATTGTATTTATTTCTCTTTTAACATCTTCCTGCTCCATATAATATGCCTGCCTTCATATTATAGATGTTGTTCTCCTTAACTATTTTTATGTCCTAGAAATCTATGCTATTTAGCTTAATTATTACATAAATCTTTTTGTTATTTATTTTCTTAGTTACCTGCAATTTGTTACTATTATGTCATTGTTTCAACAATTAGATATGCCAGGTATTATGAAACTGCAGGTCATAATTGTATATTTATTTATTAGTGATTAAAGAAACTCCATATTTCTTTTTACTCATCTTTCTATTATTTTGTGAATAAATATCACATTTAATATTTTAATATGAGTACTTATTCAAACTATCTGTGCCGTAACATCTAGCACCTAATAGTAAAGTTGCCACCACATCAAAAAAATTTTTTTTGTAAAGAGTAAAGAAAATAGGAATTGCTAGGTTCATCTTAGATGTCTGCCTATGACACCCACCTTCAACACACTAAATTAGCTATTATGTGTACACACATGCAGAAGGTAAAATAATACCTAATGCCTACAAAAGTTAAAATTACTTATACACTGGTGGTAGCTGTGAGATTTTGGGAAACTCATTTCATTACTCTGAGCCACAGTTTTTTATCATCCAAATGAGGTTAATAATATCCTCTTTATAGGCCTTATAGGTTGCTGTGGGGAACAATGATAACAATGAGTATGAGTGCAATTGATAAAGTGATACAAAGTGAGAAAATTTGTTTTCATGAATTTGTTGGCTCCAATGGTGTTTGCAGGTAGACCTAAGCCAGGGACCAGGGCTGGCATTCACAGTCCATGAATCATCATACAAACCCTCGGTCATAAAGTGAAAGGCAAGTCTGAGCTATTCCTTGATTTGTTGTGGTTTTATGCTCTTTAAAGCCACGCCTACCTATATAAAAACCAAGACGTTAAAAGAAATTTACTTTAAATGCTTGTTCTACTGGGCATAGCAACCCCAGGTCCAACCCTTTCATGATAAGCACTGGTTGATTTTATTAACAGTTTACATCTGATTTCCAAACTTGCCCTTACATAACTCCAGTGAGTGCTAATTCAACCTCAACCTCAATCTTTAATGAAGACAGAAACCTCGCACATCAGGGCAAAGAGCTCTTGTTCTTACCAACCTCCAATCAGCACAGCTTGGGCTTTCAAAGCTACATAAAAGAAGTTAGTGTTTCATCAGTTTAATGACCAGGCAGAGGCACCCAGATATCACCCTGGACTCATTACCATAACCCAGTTTAAGAGCACAGAGACCACAAAGCTAATGCTGTGTGTGCCACAACAGATACTGCAGTAATTCTCAACTCCTGGATCATTGTAAGGCCAGGGAAATGTTAAAAAGCACATGGCCTCGGGTAGCCTAGGGGAACTGCTGGAATGTTGTTTATCTTCAGACCGCAACAACTGGTCCAGTGTTTCACAACAGGAAGGTCTGTCCTGGAGCTCAGATATTGTAGGCTTAGAGAGAGAAGGCCTGAAATAACTCCCCTTCTCCTCTACCTTCTATTTCCCCACCCTGTTGGACCCCTTTCCCCAAAACACTTCAGCTTTGGAGAAAAAAAAAAAAGGCACAGCCAGGGCTGCAACCTTGAAATAGATGCAGCTTTCTGAGTAGCTTGCAGTTAACTAGCTGAGATGAGAAAGACTCTGACCCAACAGGACATTAGGTGATAGGGAAATCAGAAACTATGCTTTCTTTTATTGTCTTAACCCCTTGGTTCCTAAAAATTACCCTTTCTTATGCATCTGTGTTTTTAGTTCCAATATTTTCACTCTGGTCTCTTGTATTAAAGAAGGAACTAAGTATGATTCAAATTCTAAAATAATAGGCAATGCCTGGTAATTTTAATTTAGCTCTATGTGATTTGGGGGAGTTAGTTTTAAAAAGTCCTAATAAGTAGCTCTGTGACCTTGGACATTCAATTTACCTCTCTGAGACTCTGTGCAAGCTTTCAGAGAAATGACAAGAGCCTATATTTGGGACCATAAAATGAGGAGGTTTCATAAGCTCTGGGGATCTCTGCATCTCCTTGGCAGAGAGCACAGTAGTGGAAAAAAATCTCCGTGATTATAGTCCTTAATGTGGTGGGAAAAAATTGTTGTTGAGAAAGGAATATTTATACACAAGACCATGAGGATGCTTCCGAGCTTTTTTTGGAGTTGTATGAGAGAAACATAACTCTGTAATATTTATGATCAGGTCCTATCACCTTAACTGCTTTTGTACAACCTGCTTCAACTCTGCTCTTCTTTCCTATAAAGGAAAGAGAAGAAGGAAAGCTGGATCTAAGAAAAAACATTTTTTCAGGACATGCCAGCATAGAGAAGCACTTTACCCAAAGACAGATTATATTTTTTTAATGTGACTACTTCATTCCCAAGTCTTTCTTGGAAGCATTTAGCCCTTAGCACTCTGGCAGGTCACAGTACACTTACTTCTGGACAGACTGACAAATGCATTCATTCCTTTACTCAGCAAGCAACTACCACACCCTGTATTATGAATAAGAGATAAATAATACTCATATTTTGTACCCAGAAAGCCAAAGAAAGAACAAATAGGTAAAAAGACAACTCTAATATCTGGCAAAATAAAATGCAGGTACAAGTAACAGGTGATGGTGATAGAATGCACAGAAAAAACAACCAATTCTGACTGTAGGTTTCAAGAAGACTGTTATGAAATCCATGCCATTTTACCTACACCTCAAAGGACAAGCAGGATTTGACAAGGAGAATACAGAGGTGAGCTCATTTCAAGCTGAAGTCAAAGCAGCAGCAAAAGCAGGAAAATGTGGAAGAATTTGTGACACGTGGGGAACGATGAGCAGTCACCGAGGGCCATACTGGATTGCTGATTGCACCTTCCCGAAGCTTCCAGAAGGACTTCTGCTTTCAAAGTGCCCGTTGCACCTATGAAGTGAAAACATTCCTTTTGGGAGCAGTATAGTGAGGAGGTTAAAAACACAGGCCCTTGGGTCCAGCTATCTAAGTTTAAATCCTAGCTCTGCCACTTATTGTTTGGGTTACTTTGAGCAAATTGGCTAACTCCTCTAGACTTCAGCATCCTCTTCTATAAGATGTTAACAATCATATTACCTGTTGTGAGAATCAAATAATAAAAATTATATAAAATACTTCGCAAGGTATCTGGCACATAAGAAAGATTCAATATTACTGTTATTGTTATTATGTGCTTATTTTATTTCTCTTATTAGGTGATTCCTCAAAGTCACAGAATGATCCATGTCTGTTTTACCCTCATGGACCAGAATCTAGAAGTGCCCTGCATAAAAGTAGGACTCCCATAAACACCAGAATGAAAAAATGATTGAATTAATAAACAGTAAGTAGAATAGCAAATTTCAGATCTAGAGTTTCCTATTACCAGAATTTGACTTTGACTCATATAACTGAGCTATGCATTTATCTTAAAACTTTTATATTTTATAGATGCAGCAGATGTTCTAGTCGTGGAGATGTGAGCTCAAGTGGACAGCTGGAGAGTGCAGATGCCAAGACTTGCAGACCATCGTTGGACTCAGTGGTATGCCTTTCTCTGCAGAGGACATTTGCTTGGTGTATGAATAAATTCTATCAAAGGTAAAATGAAAATAATTACAGTGATCACTAAATAGTGTGAACTCTTTAGATGACTCCAAAAACCTCTTGGAAAAGACATTTGGTGAAAACCCAGCTGAATGATGGGGTGCCCGAGAATGCCAGAGAGAACTGCAAGAGACAGTAACATTTCAAACAAGCCACCATGTGATTTCTTACATTCTGCTCAAATTCAGAATTATGGATGAAAAAGAAAAACCAAACTTAGCAACTATGAGGCAATCAAAACTTTCAGATAACTACAATGTAAATTCAAATACATATGTAGATAATTAAGTTTTTTGGATAAGAGGTTGGGTATATGAAAACATGCACTCCTTTGTAAATTTTCATACAGACCAGCTAATAACGTTTAGCACCAGGGAAGAGAACAAGGTAAGGATGCAAAAGATAAAGTCTGTACAGAAAGAATGGAAATTTTCAGAGGAAAAAATATAAAGAGTTACAACAATATCTGGGGAAATATCTTTGTATTAATGGCCTTACGAAGTCCTGAGGATATTGCTGTATGAGAGACCCCAAAGAGTAGAATAGCTAAACAAAAAGAGTGTGGACATTTTAAAACTTTGATACATACTGCCAAATTGTCCTTCAAAATTTTGTATTATAGCAGGTTACACTTACTACTTTCTATATGAAGGACCTGACAGCAAGGTCAACAGAGTCTACTAGATTTTAAAGCATTTCCTTTAAAAAAGATAATAAGCCAAAAATTGGGCACAAGTTGCCTCCATCAGCAGGCTAATGGATGAACAAATTTTGGTATAACCCTATGAGACTACCACTCCACAATAAAAAAACAAAAAATCTGCTCATATACACAGCAATATGGATATATCTCAAAAATATGCTGCATGAAAGAAGCCAGGCAAAAAAGAATACATACTGTATAATTCCATATATATGAAATCCTGGAAAAGACAAAGCTCTTCATAGTGACAGAAATCCAGGGCTGTGAGTGAGTGTGGATTGTCTACAGAGGCGCATAAGGGGATGTTTTGTGGGGATGTCTTGATGGGGGTGGTAGTTACATGGGTGAATATATTTTTCAAAAATTTAATTACAGCTCTATAAAGTCAACTGAGGTAAAAAAGGATAAGACCAGAGGGTGAAGGGTAAAATCACCAGGATTCAAATGTGATTTGATTATATCTGACCCTCGATCCTAGTGTTCATTTTCCTAGATTATTTTATTTTCACTTTTCACTTCTCTAAAAGCTGAAATCTGACCCATCACTTTCATTCTTAAACATCTTTGAATGTCTCTAATGACTTTCAGGATAGAATTCTGTCTCTTTACACACAAGGTTCTTTATGATCTGGCTACATTCTACCTGTCTTTTCTCACCTCTAACTTCTGACCCTTAGATCCACCCAATTTTTCCTCCAGCCATCCTGAAATAGTAACCCTTCCTACTATTCCATGCTTTTAGATATTAAGCTATGAGTCTGTTTCTGCCAGACACAATCTCCCATGTTTACCTTCTTTGCCCAGCACCTAATTACCTCTAAAATTTGGCCTATATTAACTCTCTGAAATCTACCACTACCACCACCTCCTATGACGCATCTATTGTAGCATGTAACACACAACACTGTTATTGTTGGTTTCCTGGATTTGCTCTCCCATTAAGAGATCTTTGAAGCCAGAACACTGCCCTCATTAACTTCTTATCCCACAGTGTCTAACAGAGCACCTGATATATAGTAAGTACTAAAAAAGCATTTGCTGAATGAATGGATATGAAATGTTAAATTTCTGGGGGCAAAAATGACTGCCCAACTTATAAATTCTGAGTTGCAAACTCAAAAAAAGGATGATATACAGCTAAAGATCCTGATTCTAAGTTCTACACATGCCCTAACCCCTAATGGCATGATTATACCCCCGCCCCTTTTTTTTGTTCCAAAGTATCTTAGGCCAACTCAAGGACACACAGACTGTAATTTTACTGTGTGGATCTCAGGTGAAACCAAGATACGTTTGCTCGAGACAGGAATCACTTCACTCACTTGCTGCTAAGAACACTAATATTTTGGCCCTGCCAGACAGGCTTGGCAAAGTGATTAGGAGCCATTTGAAAAACGACACCCCACAGTAAAATGAAGCTTTGTGGCCTCTTCTTCAATCCCAGCTTCTGATCCTTTAAAACCTCCTTAGGAACATTTTTTTCCCCTTTTCTTGTGTATGTTTACAAAAAAGTGAGAATAAGAACTCTTTTCTGAAACTACCCTTGCCTGCCAAATTATCCATTATTTATTTAGGCAATATTCAAGCCCCTGTGTTTAAAAGAAACCTAAAATATTTCTATCAAGTCTAAATTCTTTCTCTTAATGAAAGTCTATACTAGATTATGTGGCCAGTCATTATTATTCTTTGCCAAATGCATATAAACAGAAAATGACTTCATAGTTTTGTCCTCATTTTTGGTCTTTCCCATTTCCTGCTGAGCCTTTACACATGGCATTTGTCTTAGTCAATGTTTACACTGTGTCATTATTGGCTAACAGAATCTCAGATTTGGGGGGTAGCTGGCTGCTGGATCCTTCTGTGTAGCTCCCTGCCAAATGCCTGTAGAATTCCTGTTAGAAAACTCCCTTGACAGAGAACTCACTACCTGCTAGGGGCAGTTCATCCTATCTTAGAATAATACTCGCTATTTCACCATGTGAAACCATTTTTCCTAGAGCTTCCGCTACACTTGTCCGAATGGATTCTTTAGGGTCACAGATCACAGGTATAATCTCTCCTCCATTCTAGCTCTTCAGATATATGAAAATGACAAAGATAATTCCATTGATTCTTCAGTTTACTCCCTCATAGGAAGTGGTTTGAACTGTGCTCCTCTGAAGATGCCTTTGATTGTCAATGCCCCTCAGAAGTCTGGTCCCTAGATCTAAGAACTGCCATCCAGATACATTCTGACAAAGAAAAAAGCAGGGTCATTATATACCGCTCTCACAAGTTGAGATGAGCTCCACATCTCTTTCCTAGGTCTCCTATTTTCATTCTGCTTTCAAATTTTTCTTTTAGTTTACTCTGTCATTAGGGTCTGTCATCTTTATATTGTCTTTCTATCATCTATGCTATTAAAAGTATAGCACAGAAGATATTGCCAATACACAGACACAGATGCACAAAGGAAATCATAATACATTTGAATATACTATTTATTGAAGCCCCATTCTATCTTGGTGACAAAAAAAAAAACCAACTTATTTTTTGCACTTCTGGGTAAACTTAGTCATTTTAAACTTTAACTCTGCCAATTCATAATTTCCCTTCTGTCATCTTTGTGAGAGTGAATCTAGACTCTGAGAGGCTTATGTTACAACATGTGGAAAACATCTGGGCCTAAGTTGTATCAATGCAAGCTGATATTAGCCCAGATGTTTGCATTTCTATGTACCAATATCAATACCCATGTGCTCCACTGCCTTCCCTGCTCACCACCCCCTCCACTTAGATACAAGATTCCACCTCGTCCTTAGAGTAAAAAAGACATCCCACCCTTAACATGTATCAAATCAATTCCAGATATCCCACAACCACAGATCTACTTTCTCAGTCTTTCAAAGGCTATAAATGGTGACTCTGTCCTTCTAGTTCCTTAGGCCAAAAATTTTCATGTTATCTTTGACTTTTCTCTTTTTCTCAAAATCCACTTTATTGTCTCATAAAATGGAGTTGCTTCTACCTTATAAAAACATTCAGAATGCAACCACTTAGACCAATCTACACTGTAGCACCCTTACTGCATTCTCTACTTCCTTCTTGACCCCTACAAGCTATTTCACTTACAGAATCTAAGGTGAGCCTGCTAAAATTAAGTCAGAATAAGTTATTCTTCTGTTCAAAATAGTTAAAGGCTTCTCATCTCATTGTGATAAGAGCCAAAACCCACAATGACCTGCATGGCTGTACATGGTCTGGACACATGGTACCTGTCCGATTCCAACTGCCTCTACTCACCCGATTCACCATGCAGCAGCTATCCTGGTCTCCATGGTTCCTCTAACACTGTAAACACACTCCTACCTCTGGGCCTTTGCACTGGTTGTTCCCAGGTATTCCCATGGTTCTCTTTTTCACCCTCTTTAGGGTTTTGCTCAGTGAGACCTTCCTTGATTACCATATTTAAAACTGACTCCCTTTCTCCAGCAGTCTCCTCCAACCTTCTTTTTTTCTGCAGCATTTGTCAACTTCCCACAAATTCCTTTGTTATGTTTATTTTCGATTCCTCTCCCTCCACTCCCCATCAGCAAAATGCATCATGAAAGCAGGGATTTTTATCTTTTTTATTTTTTCCATTACTGTATCCTAAGTGACTACAGTAGTATCTAACACATAGTCAGGTCAGCATTCAATATTTGTTGCTAATTGAAATCTCACAAACATCTTGCCTTACATTCCACAGAACTTTTTGCTTTGACATTGCCTCTTCCCGACCGTGATACTTTTCCAGGTTCAAAAACTGTTGTCTGTGAGCCCTCTAAAGAGATACATGGGCAATTTCTGGACATCTTCCATGCTATTTTGGGGTTGGAGTCACAGAAGTGACAAGTCTTTGATCCTTTTTGCCCAGACATGATGCAGCATAATTCCTTGTTCAGTGCTATTCCCCTGTCCTGGCATGGGGGTACTCTAGAACCCTTCCAGAATCCACTCCAGAATTATACTCTATCTCAGCTATTATTTCAGACCACCTCATTTTAGGGAAGTTTAATATTTAACCACTCATCCCCTAGCTTCTTCAAAGTTAACCACTGAGTGGAGAGAGACACTGTCTCAGAAACACTCATCAAGCTTCTTACTACCTTATTTACCCTTCTTCCCCACTCCGTATTTTTATCTACCCATGGTCAATATGAAAACCATCCTATGCCTATCATTTCTACACAAAAATCAATCTATGCCAGAACCTTCATTATTGATGTCTTAAAGACCCAGACTCTTGCAAGTCCCAAAGCATTTTCTTTGAAGGTTCTCGTCTCTGCCATGGGCTAGCTTGAAGCTCTGACTTGGGTGGGGCAAAGGCAATATATGTAACCTAAACATTTGTACCCTTGTAATGTGCTGAAATAAAAAAAAAACTATTTTGAAACTCAAAAATTGAGCTTTTCTTCCTTTATTGTGTTTGAGCAGGAGCAAGTCACCATGAAGTCACGAAGCTGGAAAGAACAGCCTCAGGATCCAAGAATTTGGAATGAAGTAAACACATCAATAAATATTTAAAAATCTTCTTCAGTTTTCTGGAAAATAGAATAGCCTGGACTCCTTGCCAGAAAAGAAAAGTTAACAAGCACTTACAATCTTGAAGCCCAATATCCCCAGCCTTTAAATCATTCTGGTGCTCCTGCTGCAGTATTCTAAGAGTCATGCTCAGAAGACCGTGCAGACAGATACATAGAATAATTAATTTCTATATTATTAACCTCCTGTGCAGGTTAAATCACAGGACTCATTCTAGTGTGACTTATCGCCTGCCTAGGTGAATTGCGATAATTGTGTGTAAGTCATGAGAACTCATGTTTGCTCTTAGGATCTCAGACCATGGTTAGTTGTCACTTGAGAAACATCAGAAAAGTCCCAGCACTGGGACCAAGCCAAAGATGCATGGTCAGAATGGGAAAGACAACACGATGGTGCAGATGAGAGGCCGTAATTGTGGAAGTGGTGAAAAAGAGTAATCTCAGTGTCTGGGAGACACACAGACTTCAAGGAGGAAGATTTAACCTGGGATGGTGCTTTTTTTGCATTTTCAGCACATCTCTCCTCTGCAACCCAATTCCACCATAATCCACTGTGAGCTCGGGTAATGCAAACTTATTTTCATATCAGCAAAAGGGATTAGGAAGGTAAATCTTCAGAGGAAAAACATATCCATGCTGTATTTTGAAGCTGAATGCAGTATAAATGATTTTTTTAATCCAGTCTTTTGTATTATTCATGCTTCAACTCCCTGCCATGGCCATGAATAAATGAAATTTAACAAATTTTTGGTCCACAGTGGCCCCGAGTCACCCTAGAAGCTGAAGATCAGCTACAACACATTCCAGGGACTCATAAAGTATAAATGTGAAGAGAGATCATCAAAATCAAAAGGCTTCCTCAATCTTTTAAAACTCACTTTGATAAACAAAAAATCGCACATCCACATTTAATTGCATTTGAAATTCAAAGTAAATTAAATATTGTGACAAAAAAGCAAATCAGATCAATGGAACAAAGTGTGCTACTGTGTATTTGTATCACACATGTCTCCTTTCAACTTTTGTAGAGCCGCCTTTGAGAACCACAATTAGATCAGAAATTGGCAAAATACAGTGCACCACCTACTTTTGTATGACCCATGAGCTGAGAATGGTTTTTACATGTTTAAATGGCAAAGAAGAATAATACTTCATGTCATGTAAAACTTACATGAAATTTCAAATTACAGTGTCCGTAAATAAAGTTTCATTGAAACACAGCCATGCTCACCTGTATTGTCTGTGGCTGCTTTTATGCTACGGCAGCAAAAAAAAAGTAGGTGCAACAGAGATCACACAGCCTGCAAAGCCTGAAATATTTACTATTTGACCCCTTACAGAAAAAAAAATTATTGATGCCTGGTGAAAACCAATGCCCTCACTTAAAGATGAGCAAATTAAAACCTAAGGGGGTGTAACATCTCAATGTCTCACAGCTAGTATGACAACACTAGAAGCCAGTCATCTCAATCCTATCTAAGGTCTTTTCTTATTATACTACATTGCCTGAGAGTCCCAGATCTGTAGGCAGCGTGCGAGCCGATTACTAAGCCCTGGCTCAGGACATAAGAACCAGAGCCACTGTTCAAAGGATTTCAGGAGCATAAAGAAATAATGCATTTTATTTCCTAAGGAAAGAGGAATAAAAGAAAAAAAAAACATTGAAACTAATTATAAAGGTGTGTGCAACAAATTTATTAATGCATTTTGCCTAGCACATGCCCTGCTGTGTGACGGGGTGATGAACCCTTCAGGTCTGAACTGCATGACGCGCCCCTTCCGGTCAGAGTACTCATCTGCCGTTTGTCCTTCTCCTCATCTTGCCGCTGCAATTTGAGAGCTCATAGAAACAGGGATGTGGAACATTCCGTGTGATGGAGGGCATTGGGAAAAAAAAACAAAAAAAGAGAATGTGAGGGTGAGGGAGGGGGTAGAGCTCAGTTTTCTGCTGGAGGCTACATTTTTATTTTTATTTTTTTCCCCGACTGGCACGCGCCTCCTTTGTTTTGAATAATGGAGATAATTACACATTCAAGGGATCATACTTTAAACCCCCTGAACGATTAAGAAATCTTATTGCAGGCAATCATGAGAAAATGTAAGGGAGGATTACCCAGAGAGACGATGGAAATCATACTTCTTTGAGTCCCTTGTTTAGTACAGAGACCTAATCACCATTCTCCTCTTTTTCCCATGGCCTAATTGTTGATATTCCAGGCCTCTTTCAGGGCAAGGTGATGTTCTCCCTTAAACACTGGTAACGTGAAGTCGGAGGTTTGGAAGTGTGCCTCTTGGGAAACTGCTGCCTTGGTGATTTTGACACTGGCCTGTAGGTGCAGCCCCAGGTGTAGAGGCTCCCAAATATCAGCAATTAGGAGTGGAACAAAACTTGCATTCTCTTCAGGCTACAAGATTCCTTGTATAGAGAGAAAGTTGCCCCATGGATCATTTGCCCAATTCCACAAATATTTATTGAGCAGCTACCACATGACAGACACTAAAAAAGCTGGGAATAAAATAGAAAACAGAATGTAGTCCCTGACTGTAAGGGCTTATGTCTAGCCAAGCCAAGAGATAGGCAAGGAAATATGATATTCAAATTTGTGTCTTATGGGATTTGAAAAAAATAAGATTTTCTGGGGGCTGCCTTGGCAGGGCTAGGTGACTTAAAGAATAAATGAAATTAACGAGGAGAAGAGGTTAGAGGAGGCATTTGCCAGGCCGAAGGAAAGAGTGTGAAGCCCTAGAGCTGAGGAAGAAAACGGGTTGTTCAGAAAACTAGAGTGGGGTTGATCACACCTTGGGGAGGGGATCAATAGGCAAGTGGATCAGGAGAGAGAATAGCAAAGGATGAGGCTAGAAAAGTCTGTAAGTGCCCATCAGAAAAGGTCTTTTGAGCCATATTCTGAGGATAAGGAATGCAGCCTTAACCTGAGAGCAATACAGAGCCTCAAAGTGTTCTTAATCTTGATAGGAGGTGAGGGGATGAGATTTGCTTCTTTCTTCTTACCATAAAACAACACCTCCCTCTCTAGGAACTATGCATTTTGAGTCACTGTGCTGTCATTTACTGGTGAAACAATAATGACAATAATAATAATAACTAGTATAATAGTATTGTGTTAACACGTTATCTGGTACTGTGTTAAGCACTTTACCTACATTATTTCATTTAGTATTTAACACTGGCCTATGAAATAGATATTAACTCTAACTGACAGATAAGGAAACTGAAGTACAGAGGTTAAGTAACATGCTTAAGGATGTACAGTTCTTAAAGAGAGGAGTTAGAATTTAAATCCAATGCAGTTTGAATCTGTTAAAACTAAGCATGAATATGGGAGTGAAAAAATTTAAGTTCAACTTTCTACTCTTATTCTCAGTGAATGTGTAATCATGTGCTTTCGTGGGCTCAAGTTTTTCTTGTATTTAAATGAGAAAGAGGTGCTACGTAATCCCCTTCATGAAGTCTAATATCAAGATATTTTATTTCTGATGAATGTCAGCAAAAATAAAAAAAAAAAGGACTTCAGATTAGCCATTTGACTCTTACTGTTCAAAAGGCAAGAAATAGAATTACATGAAATCATCCCCTGTAGAAGACATGTGATCTCTTTCAAGGATAATTCCAAATCTCCCCTCCTCTCAGCATCTCTGTCCTCTTTAACAAGGTGTGGGTTGGAAATCCAGCAATAGAGGATAATTTCCATAAACATGAGTCAACAATCAATGGATCAGAAAATACAGTATCACAGGAACCTCTCTCTCATATATCACTGTCATCAGGTTTTGTCTTCCTTATGGTCCATCAACAGTGACAATAATTCAGACTCCGTTTTCTCTGTATCAATTACACTTTTAACTGATCATTAACTGAAAAATCAACAGCTCCGAAAAGGCATGTGTTAAAAGCTAACAAAAGGATTCAGTGTGAAAAATGGCTAAATTGTGTTTGCTAGATTTGAAGTGGCCACCAGGTGCCTTTTTATGAATTTTACACCACTACCCATAATATAAAATGGAATTCATGACGAAAAACAGCTAAAGAGAGATAGAGAATTCATTCTACTCTGCTCCCTTCAGGTTGCCAGGGGAGAACCAACATTCAGGTTGGCTTTTGATACTGGAAGCATAACTGAATGGTCTAAGCTTTGGAATTCTTAGACTTCCTGGAACCACAGGTTTAAAGTCTTGGCAAGGCTGAGTCATGGCCTCAGCCTGAGTTCTCCTTAGAAAAAAATATGAAGAGCAAGTGATTTATGGTATGTTGTTCTTCTCAAAAAGTTCTCCAATCCCTGGCCACTGAATGGACTTTGAAATATGCCCACAGGGTTCTTTTATCCAAGGACAATCTCTGAGTGCTTATTATTCACTTTACTAGTGTAGAAGCTCTTTAATCATTGTCTCTACATTTGCTTTAATCTAGAAACTGTCAATTTATTAGTTCATCATGTGCCTGAAGCTTCTCACCATCTTATTGGAGAAAAACTAGCATAAATTTAAAAGGTGATTCTGAAAGAGTCATATTTGGTTGAGATGAGGCTATGAAGAGACAAAAGATAATTATAATACAGAATTAAAGTTGATTTGTAAAAAGAAGCATTCTATATTTTTCTTGAAGTGTAGTAAGACTTAAGCCTATAATAACAATTGTTGAGTGAGTAAAAAGATTATCTATTATGAACGTGAACTTACCCATTCCCAAGGATTTTTAACACCAAAGTTCTTGAAAGTTAACCAGAGTTCACATTTGGGAGATGCTTCAGAAAAGTGGTTAAGAAACCAGACAAAGACTATGAGCTACAAAAAATATATGTTTTCATGAACAATCAGAGCATCAAGAGAATAATGTTCAGAATATGGGGTTAGGTCAGGAGCTCATGACAGCACAAGACCAGAGCAGTAGACAGACTGCATGCTAAAGAGAAGATGGCATCAAAGAGTTCAGAGACAAAGAACTGATAGGAGGAATTCACCATGACAGAAAACTGCAAGATCCTTGGCTTCTCGGTGACCTACAGAGTGGTCACAGCTAGTCAATCACTATAATCACTAAGAGCTCTACCTGTTACATTCCTGATCTATTGTTATTTCTTTCAGGTCTTTCTCCCAGAGTTGCTTTATTATTAAGTAAAACATTTACTTTATGTTTCTAACAGAGGAGACCTTAAAGATCACCCACTTCAACCCATTCACTCTGCAAATGAGGAAATTAACCTCTGCAGAGAGGTTTAAGTGAATTGGTCAAAGTCACCCAAGTTGAAAGTATCATAGAACAGACTAAATTCCTGGATCATCTAATTCCAAAACCATACTTCATTCCAAGACCCCAGTCTTCCTCTCTAATAATAACCATTTTCCTCTTAACCAAAGTGGTAGCTTCTGCTAAGGCACAGAAATACTGGAGGTAATTCTCAAATATTAAAGTTACCATATGAGAACTATGTATCTGTGTAGAATTTACTAGAAATTGAAAAGAAAAGAAAACCAGCATACTTACAAGAGTCTCAACACAACCTTCTAGCATGCTGGCATAAAATAAGAGGGCCTGCCTACCCTGTCAATTAACCATTTCTGTTACTATTTTCAAATTTAAAAAAACAGAATTTCGGGATTCAAAGGAACTTAGATATTATCTGGACCTATTTTCTCATGAACAAGAAAGGTGAGGTTCAAGGAGGGTGTCTCACAAAATCACAAAATATTAGAATTCAAAAGAGTAATGAACATTTAGTCAAATTTATTTTTACATTTGGAAAAACAGAAATACAAAAAGTGCTTAATAACTGTTATAACACCTGTTTCCAACCACCCATAATTGAAAACTGTTCATATTTTGGCATCTATACTTCAAACGTTTTTACTTAAGAGATTAAATGATACAAATATAGTTGAAATAATTCTCCCAACCCCAATCTCACTTTCTTCCCAATCAACTCAGAGATAGCCAAAATCACACATTTTGTATAATTTCATATACACATATAAATGTCAATGTATAAATATCAATGGATAATATGTATTCTCTGTTAGTGCCAGGGGTTAGGGAAACTTCAAACCAAAAGTATCCTGATTTTTTGTGATTAAGTATTATTCTTCCTAGAAACACTGAGTAGAAAACCACTAGTAAGACAACAAAGTTATAATCAATTTCAACCCAACACACCCATTTAACAGATAAATTAGAGAGGTTAAGTGACTTGCCCTAAGTGACATGGTGTCACCACCCAATGACAACTCAGATGTCTTCCCCTAGACCCATCTCCACATTACTTTTTCAGTAGAAGTTCCCACCTGAGTGTCTTGTTCCTCCTATTTTAGGAGTTGTGGATCTTTTCCTACTTCATTTTTGGAAAGCTCTGCTTCTTCCCCACACCTCGATTCAGAAAAGAAACAATTCTGGGGTTGAGAAATTTCATACCAGAAACAACATACTCTTTAACTTCACACTTTGTTCTGAACAGCAGGGTCAGCCAGGCAGACACCAGGCCTCACACACCATTATGAATCTGTCAGCAATTAGAATTCTAAACCCTCTTCGGTTTTTACTTGCTTCAATCAACTTGTCACTGCAGTGAGGATTATCTACTTTCTCAACATAAACATCAACAGAAGTGAATGCAATGGCTTGCGTCCTTGGCTGAGGCACTGCCAGGGAGAATGTTAAATAGCACATTCTGCAGACAGGAGGGATCTGAGGCCTTAATGGGCCATAATTAGAGGTAGCAGAGCCTAAACTACCCTTTGTGTGAAACTTCAGAATTCTGCTCTTTAGGGTTGGGAGACATTTTGGGAGATGCAGGGAGACTGCTTCTGCTTCTCCCTTCTCTGTTTCCTGAGCTACAGAGAAAAAAAAAAAAAGAAAAAGAAAATGCATCCAGTGCAATGTTTCTATTCAGAATCAAAGGACCTTGGGGATCATGTTGCCCAACCCCTCATTTAAAGGATTAGGAAACTGAGATACAGAAAAGGTCATGGCCAAGGTCAAGCCTGAGACAGAGCCCAGTGTCCTGACTCTCAGCCCCATGCCCTTGTCACCTCACCACACTGCCCCCCCTGCAGGAGGGGGACAAAGGGCTTGAGCAGTCAGTACACAGTACAAGAAATGTGAGGACAGGACAAGCTCAGGGTGCCAGGGGAGCCTAGAGAAGAGTTCTGTTCCACCTCAAATCCCTTATGAAAATAGAGTATGTATCAAGTAGAAATCAGATTCTTTTCTAAAAAGTCATTTTTTTAAAATAATTGCCTAAGGAAGCTAGAGTTAGATGGATAAAGACAAAGAAAGTTTGACATCCTCTACTGCTAATGATAGCTAACATTACATACATTACGTTACTTAACCTTCATAACAATTTACAAGGTTGGCACTATTGTTATTGTCTTTATTTTATAGATGAGGAAACTGAGGCACAGGTAACTTGCTCAAGGTTATGCACATGGTAAAACAAAACTAAGATTTGAACCTAGTTCAAATGGTCTGGCTCTAGAGCCTTCACCCTTAACCACATAAGTAGGGTAACCAACTGTCCTGGTTCACCTGGGACTATCCAATTTTCAGTAAGGAAAGTACCATGTCCCAGGAAATCCTTCAGTCCTAGAAAAACCAGAACAGTTGATTACCCTACACATAAGTATACTGACTCTTGTTTGCCAACAATTAAACATAAGCCTCAAAAAGTGATGCAGCCAGCCCAGTCGCTATGCCTATCTTTATGCCCTTGGGAAACTGAAGCTGTGAGAAAGAACTTAAATATTAATATGTGCCAAGCACTATAACTGAGAAGTTTTCAGGCTCTATGTGAGTTTAATTTTCACATATACCTTGGATGAGGCATATAGATAAGAAAAGGGAGCTCAGAGAGGATTGGGTCATTTGCCTAAGGTCTCAGAGTTAGCAAGTGTCAAAGCCAGGATTTGAACCTTGGTAAGCCAGAAGAAAATTCTTGAAAATCCTACCTGTTTGGTGTGTTTGCTCCTGATATGGGAATTCACACCTAGAAATTGAGATATAGCTCTTTCAGAAGTCCCTCTTTTTGAGTAGAGTTTTGTGCTTCCTCCTTTTCACCTAGCCATGGAATATAGCAAGAGCTTGGGACCAACACTCTCAATGCCCTCCTCACCTCCATGCTATGCCCACACTGTTCCTGCTACTTAGATTATCACTTCTCTACCCTTGTGTACATGAAAAATTCCTTTGCATCCTTTAAGACCAGCTCAAATGCTACCTCTCCTTAGAGACTTCCCTGGACAACCTAGTTTAACTTAACCATTCTCTCTTCTTCCTTCCCTCTACAATCTACCTGAGCAGAGTATTTGTCATATTTCTTTTCTCGGTACCCACTGTGTCAGAGACGGCATCTGCACACATGTGTATGCATCGATGTATTTAAGTATGGACTTTGATGTTTGTACATGGAGATTTGGATAATGAAAACAAATAGCCAAGATGTTTGTGTATTTCCAGGGATAATTTCTTTGGCACTGCTAAGCCAGGCTCTACTCTAAAATGAAAGCACAGCATAAAATCAATTAACTAGATGATTGCATTAGATGCCTACCTCTACAAAACTCAAATACCTTTGCAAAATTGTTTGGTGCTAAGGATAACAATTGTAAAGCGGTTTAATAGAAATAAATATAAGAAAGAGGTTTCTGCTTTCTCAGCTATGACCTAACTCACTGTGTAACCTTTCGTCCTCTTCTTGGCCTAATGATGATGATGATAAAACTGCATGATTTCCAGGATCCTATCCAGCTCTACAGGCCTATAATTCAGTAACTTTAATAATCAGAGCAATTCTTCCCTCCATAAGGTTATTCTGTTCCCTGCTGATATAGCCTTGGCATTCAGAAAATTCTGGATAAACAGTAATATCAATAACAAAATGGTAAAGAAACAAGTAAGCCACCTGAGGAAGAAAAGGGTACTCTGTTTGAAGGAAGGAAGCCAGATATTCCGGAGGGATGTGATGTGTGAAATGCAGGCGGGGGGTTTAATGAGTTTGAGGCGTGAAAAACCCAAGCTTCAGGGCTGCATTCCCTGGCAGCCGTGAGCACGGCATGTTTCCATGCCCTCTGTGGCTGAGTTCTATTTTAGAATGTACTCTATGCCTGGATCCTCTAACACAGCTGTGACTGTCTGTTAACTTTTAGCCATGGTCCTCCATTCAAGCGAATGACTCGTGTTCTTATATCGACAGGCCCAGGGAAAATACGGCTGGAGGAGAGCAGACCCGGAAACAGTCAGACAGAGAATTTCTGGTGACCAAGAAGTGGCAGTTATTGAGATTGAGATATAGCAAACTTAGCCCAATGGGCCAGGGAAGATGGAAGATTGCTCTATGAAGGTCAGAAGGAAGTCTCCCTGGACAGCCCCACCCACTAAGAAATGTTTTATTCAGCATCCAAGAGCCCAAGACTCTTTTGCTATTAACGTTCCTTTCTAGCTAGGACATATCTTTTGAGACCTTAACCAATGGAAAAAATGAGAACATAGATGAGTGGTTTCACCACGTGCCTACCCTTCTTTCTTCTGGAATCCCTTCCAGGGCCCAAAGTGCAGAGCTGTCAAGTCCTGCCCTGAATGCTTTGGTTAAGTGGATGCCCAGCCCAGCTGAAGAAGCTGTGTCAGGGTTGGGTTAAGCTCTCCAGCTGCTGGGAAGGACAGAAGTGGTCACCATGGAAACAAGCCCCTCATCAATCATTTAGTGATTCACAAGGAGATCATTGGGAAGTGAAGGGGACTACAGTGAAAAGACTACACCTTTTTCTTTGATAAAAGCTGTCTGACTGCATTCCTGAAAGACAAGACAGCTGCTTGCAAAATGGAGTGGAAATGGCTAGCGTTGACCCTGTCTCCTGAGTTTAGGCCTAGACACTTTGTGTCCGGAGCTTACAAAGGTGGGGAGGCCCCATCTGTGTGGATTTTGCTACTGCAGCCAGTTCTCTCTAATAGAATTCCATGTCAGAGGTAGAAGAAACCTTTGGGTGTTACCTACTTAAAACACTCATTTTTAAAGGAATAACTGAGGGCCAGGGTAAATAACTTGCCCAAGTCCCACATAGAGAGTCAGTGGGATTGCCAGGACTGCAATCAAGTTTGTGCACTCTAAATTTGTTACTCCTTCCACAATCCTGGAGTCCGAGTGGATGTTGCTACAAAGCTAATGAAGATTAGCTAATGATTCATTGGACAAGGGATTAATGTTGAGAATATACAAGGAACTCAAACATCTCAACAGAACAAAAAAACATATAATATGATTAAGAAATGGGCAAATGATCTAAACTGACATTTTTCAAAAGAAGACATACAAATGGCCAACAAATATTTTTTAAAATGCTCAACATCATTAATCATAAGCTAAACGCAAATCTAAACCACAATAAGATATCATTTTAGCACAGTTGAGGTGGCTATTATCAAAAAGACCAAAAAAAATCATAAATGCTGGTGAGGATGCAAAGAAAAGGGAACTCCTACACACTATTGGTGGGAATGTAAGCTAGTACAGCCATTATGGAGAACAGTATGGTGGTTCTTCAAAAAAGTACAAACACAACTACTGTATTATCCAACAATTCCCCTACTGGACATTTTTCAAAGGAAAAGAAATCAATATATATACAAGATACCTGCACTCGTATGTTTATTGCAGCACTATTCACAATAGACAACATATGGAATCAACTGAAGTGTCCAATAACAGAGAAATGAATTAAAAAACGTGTTGTATGTACACCAGGAAATACTATTTAGCCATAAAAAAGAATGAAATCCTGTGATTTGCAGCAACATGTATGGAACTAGAGGACATTATGTTAAATGAAATAAGCCAGGAACAGAAAGTTAAACACCCTATATTCTTACTCATACATGAAAGCTAAAATAAAGTTCATGCCATAGAAGTAAAAAGCTAAACAGAGAATACTAGAGGCTGAGAAGAACAGGGGGAAGGTGGAGATAGGGAGAGATTTGTTAAAGGACACAAATTACAGTGTTACAGATAGGAGGAATAAGTCCTAGAATTCTATAGCACTGTAGCATGACAATATTAACAATAGTAATATATTACATAGTTTCAAATAGCTAGAAAGAGGTTATTGAACATTCCCAACACAAAGACATGATAAATGTTTGAGATGATGGATATGCTAATTATCCTGATCTGATCACTATACATGTTTTACATCACTATGTACCCCATAAATATATACAATTGATATGTGTAAATTTTAAAAATTTAAAAAAAAAAATTAGCTAATGAAGGTCTCAGAATTCCTTTCTTCAGTGGCCCTTTCTGGGGCTCTGGGGGTGGCCTTAGCATTGTGTTCCCATGGCCATTTTTTTTCTTTTTCAAAAGTAAAAATATTTTAACTGCAGTTGGTTGAGAATGCTGTTTCTTTCCATTTTGTTTTCCCCTCCATCTCTCTTCCTCTCCTATTGGGCATTATAACAGCCATCAGCATTTGTGAGATCTGGTTTAGGGGTAGTTGAGGTAGGTTTACGTTTAGTTGGGGCTTCATAAGGCATAATTATGTGGTTCCCAGTCAGTTTCATGAAGAGTTAAGCTATTGCTTACCCTAATGTAAGATTAGCCTCCAGGAATACTATGACCAGTTAGTACCATGATCAAAGGAAGGGCAAGGCAGAAGTTCAGTTCCTATGGAGAAAGGCATGTATCCTAAGGCACGTGGTACAGTAAGCGTGAGGGTAGTAGAGAAATATAAGTTTGAAAATATACAGTCAGGATGTAGTCTGTGAGAATTCTTCCAAATCTCAAATGTCATATATGAAAGAAGCTTGATAGATGTTTTCCCAGATTTGAAAACAATTTTCAAAATTTATAAAAGTATTACCAATAATGAATTGTGAAGCTGAATGAAACTTTTCTAAACTATTAATAATTTTACAAAGACATATTTCAATCAACTAAAAAAGATTAAATTATTTTGCCATTCTTTTTACATAAAATGATAATTTTAAAAAAGTGTTGTCATATGAAGAGGTGATCAACTAATATTCAGTCAATAATGGGGATGAATAAAGAATTATAGGAATGTGTTAATAAAAATTATTATTACATTATTTTTTGGATTTTTTATTTTGTGAAATATTTTTCAGATTTGTAATGTCTGTAATGGGTTAAGATTTATTTTGTCATTCAAAATAATATTTATTTTGTGCCTAATTTTGTATTTGTAATATTATTTTCTTTTTTCTTAAAAAGAAACTGCCCTTCTTCCCCAAACCATAGAAGTTTCAGGTTTCATGAAGCTTAGATCTGCCCCTTGCCTGGAGTACCTCTTTATTGATTTCACATTAATCACAAGATTACTAAGAAAAACAAGAAGCTTTCTGGGTGGGGTTTGTGGACCAAGAACCCATTCTTCTTGTACAATCACTCCAGCACTGTCTTCATCAGAATTTAGCAGTTGGAAGAGCATTTGGAGTCTTTTGCTTTGTGCACAGGAACAGCTCCCCAGTACCAGCCAATTTGGGTCAATTCCATCACAGGTAACAGGAGCAAAGCCTTATACTACTTCACTATTACTCAGCAGTGTTATATTTGTATACTGCATGTCTCCCAAGCAACCAAACCACTTATCCTCATTTGGTTTTACCAAATTGAATTTATCTTTTGAATACGTGTCTGAGGCACAGGTTTATTTTACAGAAGGAGAGGACTCAATCACAGTAATGAATTATTGATCCATCTCTGATATATTCTCTACTTAGAAAGTTGTGAAGATTTAATAAGATAATGTATATGAAATATCCTAGCTCAGATACCACTACCTAAGTGCTTGGTAAATGTTAGTTTAACGTTAGGTATTTCTTTACCCATAGGTAAGTATTTGTCAACTTGGGTTTATGAAGCACCCAGATGCCTGGAGGCATTTCTAGAGTTCCTTGAAAGAAAATGTGGTCACAGCACACAAGCTTCAGATTTCCTTGCTCCAACATGCACTATGGATTATAAATCTGAAGCAAGAAACCCAACCCAAAACTTTTTTGCAAACTTGAGTGGTTAGGAAAACTTAACTGAGAATAGATTTGTGAGGGAATGTGTCATCAGAAAACCTAACTGACTCTCAACTTTCCAACTTCCCAGTCACACGACCTCAGTTAAGTTATTCTATTTATTTCCATTTTGATTCCTTTATCTGAAAAACAAAGATATTATTAACTTACGGGCCTGTAAGAAAAGTCACAAGAAATGTATGATAGATCTTTGTAACCTGAAGACATGTAGACAATGAGATCTTTTTATACTAGCAAAGTAAGACGGAGAATGGAAGCAAACCAGCAGTGATGTAAGGTCCAGCACCACTTCCCTCAGAGTCACCAGGTGCAGAAATGTATGAAATACTTACATGGTCACAGAACCGAATGTAAACGTTTACAATCTGAATAATGTAGACTTACATACATGTCTATCAGAAGGCAAAAGAGAAAAGTTGCTGTAAAGAAGGCTAGGATTTTCTCACTAATATCTTGGGGAGATGAGATAGAAACTGAAGTGGATAGAGAAGTAAAAGTGAAAAACCTATTATTTAAGTAATAGACATAATCAATAGTGAAAATAATAAACATTTAAGAAAAAAGGAAAGGAGGTGTGAAGTATAGTGTATGCAAACTAAATCTTATTCTTTCATAGAAAGAAGTCAATAGATAATATCTGATGTTGATTAATCAATACATAGACATATGAATATATTTTTCAGAGTTATGGAAGCAACCAACAGCAGAACCAGGAAGAAAGGCTATTAAAATAAGTGACCACTAAGTTGGAAGTAGGAAGGGGTGGGTTGGAAAGCTGTTGGTTTCTAACATAAACTCTTATGTATCATTTTTCTTTACTATTTGATAAACTATAGAAGAAAAATAAACAACCCTTAAAAGGCTTGTGTTCTAGCTTATCTTTGGTAGCATCAAGATAACTTCAAATATTGCTATTATTGCTATTATTAAGGATTTCATTCTCAATCATCTCTTTTCTTTATTCTACAGATATGCTAATAGGGCACCTGTGGCTATATAAATTTAAATTAATTAAAATAATTTTAGTCCCTAATTCTCACTTGCCATATTTCATAGCTAGTGGCTATTATGTTGGATAGCATAGAAAGACTTGTAGAATTTTCCATTATTGCAGAAAGTTCTATTGGATGACACTGTTTTATACCCTCATTCTACACAAGCTTATCCACTCTTAAAGTTTTTACTACCACTCATTCTTGGATGACTTCCTGACCTTTATGTCTAGGCAAAGACCCTGTTTCCCAAGCAACATGCTTTCACATGTACCTGCTCAGTAGACAGGAATATTTTCACTTAATGTCCCATAGCCCTTCAAACTCAACTTATCCAAATTTGAACACATTGTATATCCCATGAAAGTCACTTTTTCTTCCTACATCTTCTGCCTCTACTATTGAACCATCATCCAATGAGTCACTAGAGTTAGATGACTTATCTCTGTTGTTTGCAGCTTGCTCTCCCTGAAAATAACAGCAGGCCAGGAGAATCTCAGCTTATCTCCTCTTCCTGACACACTTCTTCCCAGAGTATCTACCAGGTCATCATGTTCTGCTTACTCTAAGTGTGACTTATGTTTCTATTAACTGAGCTCCATTCTAGAACCAACAATCCCCCGACTGCATCTCTGGACGTCACCCAGCTAGTTGGATATGCTTTTTTCCCCCCTAATAAAATGCCATTCCTCACTTTCTGCAGCTATGACACATTCTGAGTGTTGCTATGTGTTTTTTGTTTAGCCACAACAAAGCCTTTGAGGAATAAAAAGGCATTTGGTGAAATCAAAATACTATTTCCTTCTAAAGTCGAGGAGAAGGCCTCAGTTGGTCTGCTGCTCTGTAAAACCAGACCACAAAAAGGCAGTGGTTTCACAGAAGCTTAAGCATGTGCTACTGAAATGGGTTGAAACCAAATGCCTATGGCATCAGAATCATAAAACACATTTACTGATTGCCTATTATAAATAAAGGACTGTGCTAAAGGATAAACAGAGATAACTTCTAGGAGTTCACAGTCAGTCAAGGGGGAAAGAGTTTAACAGTATCTTTAATAAAATTTAGATTGTGGATTCAGTAGAATGGCCAGCTCAACATCTGTCCCAGCCTTGGTCCAGTGGGCTTTTTGTACTACAGAGGTTAGAAAGTTAAATGTAACAATTCTCATATTCCTTTGTAGCTAGATTCTGGATGTAATTATGCTCTAATTTAAACCAGATCTTCTACTTAGGAGTATACAATTTTGGCCAAGTTTCTTAGCCTGTTTGTACTTCACTTTCCTCATCTCAAAATTGAAGTGGTGACAGTAATATATTCTGAGGAAAGTTATTTGTGGATTCATCGTATTTAATGCAAAGATGTTAGCATACTGCTTGGTACATATTAAGCACTCAATAAATCTTCATGCAATTACTATTAAGAGGAAGACATGAAATGCCCTTCTCAGTCCTGCTTTAGAATAAATAAAGAGGAAGAAGGCAGAATATGTCACATCCATTTTGCTGAGGCAGATCTAGCAGACACAGTGTGGTTCTGGAGCCAGCAGTCTAGCAGACGCTCCTGATCATTAGATTATACCTAAGGCGGTATGATCCTAGTGCCTGCTGTTGGAAGAGCAGCTTCCTGATTGAACAGCTCCTACATATGGCAGAGATAAATAATTCCTTGGTAAGCCAGTTTTGCAGTGTTGTTCTGAAAATTACTTCTGGAATCCCAGCCTAGACTTTGTGTCTACAGCTTTTCTAATGACGTTGTAAGTACTTAATTCTATATATTAAAAAACACAAATACTTGTTTAAAATAATGAAATGGCTTATGTCATGTGAAACTGATTCCAACCTGATATAGGCAAAAAGGAAGAAGTAGCATTATGTCTCTGCCCCTTGCAAGCTGTGGTGACTTTCTCAGATATGTATGACAGTAACTGGGTCACATCATTGCTTCAGATCTCAGTTTCTTCACTTATAAAATGGAAAGCAGTCCTGAGGCATGACATGGAAATGGTATTCCATTTATTTTGCCCACCAGGAGAAATTTCCTTCACCACTTTCTTTCATTTAGGACCACCCTGACTAGGCACCACAGCTGTCCACTTTCCGATGATATAACATAACCATCTGTAAATCAAGTTCAATTCATTTTTTTCCTCAGTCCACTGGTCAGAGGGAACCATAAAACCACAGGTGTGGGTAAAGAGAGAGAAGAAAATGTAGTAGGAATAGGTGCCATAGTCGTCTGGGACACTTGCTCATGTAATATACTTCTGCCTTAAGGACCTGCTTGAAACTTATCTTACGCATATCATCCCAACTGACAATAGATGCGTGCCCAACTTTATGGTTTGATGGGTCACACAATATCTAGTACATGAAGGGCAGCTTAGGGTTCATGGTAACTTGGTGGCCTATGATCAGGTATTCATATCTACTAGAGCCCAATGGCAAGCCAAAAGTGGTTTCTGAAAAGGAAAATAACTATCTGGGAGGATGGCATATCTGTGTACCCAGTGATTCATCTAGAGGGGCTGACCAAAGTTTCCATGCAGCATCTCTCTAGCTGCCACAGATAATTAAAGCAGTATTAGATCTGCTGGAATATACAGCCCAAGTGGTAAAGTAGCCTAGACCTATTTTGAATTCTTCTTCTGTTCTGGGCCCCACCAAAAACTGGCAGCCTTTTGGATTACTTGTTCAATGGATTCAAATAGCAGAGCCAAATAAGATATATGTTACCTCCAGAATCAAAAGAAAAAAAAAAAACCAATTAGGCATTATGGCTGTTTCTTAGTCTACAGGGCAGCAATTTACCATTCCCCTTAGGATGTGTATATTGGCATGTCCCAGACCACTGATCCCATAGAAGAGTATAAATGTGACTTTTTTATGAAAAACATAAAATTTTGAGGGAATATATTTCTATGCATGTGTCTTGCACAAATGTTAGAATAGTTGTTACTTCCTGCTCACCTGGGTCAATAGACATGATATCATTGATGACATGGACCAGTGTGATTTTTTATTGAACAGAGAGGTGATCAAATTCCCTGTTGATATAGGGTTGGAAGGTTAATATAATCCTGAGTGTTTTGCTGGTACTGCCAGCTGAAAGCAAACTGCTTCTGATGATCTTAATAACAGCTGAAAAAGAAAGGAAAGAAGAAGGAAGGAAGGAAGGAAGGAAGGAAGGAAGGAAGGAAGGATGGAAGGAAGGAAGGAGGAAAGGAAGGAAGGAAGGAAGGGAGGGAGGAAGGAAGGAAGGAGGGAAGCGAGGGAGGAAGGAAGGAAGGAGGGAAGGGAGGGAAGAAGGAAAGGAAAAAATACCAGATTAATAACTGCATAGCAGACACCAAGAAATGTATTGTTTTTCTCAAGCAACAAAACCACATCTGGATCAACAGCTGAAGTTGGAATCAGCATCTGATTAAATGTATGATAATACATTTTCATTCTGCATTATTTCTAGACTTATAACCAATTCATTCCTTAAAAAGTCAATTAAAAAATGTGCTTAATGAGAAATTATATCTCAAAATAATCATGAAGTTTTGCCAATTTATATCAACAGAAAACTGGAAAACATGTATGGGCACTGATTCCAAGGGTATTAGATCAGAAATGTAATATTGGACTAGAAAGAATGTGTTGATTAGAATGCACCAGGCCAGGATTCTTAATTCAATGTGTTTGAGACACTAAAAGTGGCTCTAATAATTTTCTTTGTTAATTAACTAAAACATAGATGCGAAAAAAGTATACATTAATGAAGTTGAAATGCCAGAGGAAGGCGTCTAAAGATTTACAGAGGTTGGGATGCTAAAGTGGATTTATCATGTAAAACCTCACCTAGCCTCTATGTCCCCTAAGAAGGTCCAAAGATACTTCCTTCTCCAAGGCCATGAGAAACACTCTTGGACATCTCCATGGTCGCTGTCTTCTGTAGGCAAGAATGACAGTGGCAACTGTTGCCATTGAATCAGGATCCCTGAATTCAGTGAGAATGATGGTATCCTGGAGTGGCAGGTGCTAATTCAAGTAAGACTTCAGATCACTTCTGCCGGTAGAGATGAAATAAGACTGAAGTGGGCTTCCCATCTGTTTCTGTCCTAGGGACATCATGTTCAGCTAACCAGTGGCAAAAATCTCTGTGGATCAACCCCTTCTGTTTACTGCTTTGGCTCTGCTGTCCATCATGATAATCATGCCCACCTTGTCCACTAGACAGAAGACAGAAAAAGTCCCATTTAAAAACAATGTTAGTTTCCAGATACTAGAGAAGAGTGAGTTTGACACTAACTCAGGCAAAACTCTGGAATAAAGTTTTAAACAAATAATTTAGAAAAAATTAACAAATATGTTTAAAAGGTACAAAAGAAAGCAGTGATTACTGGTTCACTAAGGGTAAGCCATACTGAAGTGTTCTCATCTATTCCTTGAATGAGTTTACCAAATCAGAAAATAAAGTTCTATATTATATATAGTTATATGTGAACTTAACCATAACTTTCATCTGAACAAATAGTATGATAGAGAAAACCTGGATTTCATTAAGAACAATATAGTGGCAAATAAAGAACAACTCTATTCTAATCTGCACTGGTCAGCCTATATTTGAAATGCTATGCCAAGTGTTGTATACAACATTCTAAAAGAAATGATAACCAAACAGAACAGTCCACAAGCAAGAGACAAGTTCTATAAGGCCTCTGGATAATGCATAAGACATGGTTGTAGTAACTGGAGTTCTTGGCTCAGAAAATAAAAACAAAACAACTACTCTTACCTTTAAAGAGAGCACTGGTTAGCTGCCTTTGTTTGAAGTGTAAGAATATGAAATAAGAAATTAATCTACTTGGGATAATGTCAAAGGAAGATCCCGTACCAAATCAATAAATTTCTTAGGAGGAAGTCTTCGGCACAATACTCAGAAAAGCCTTCTAGTTGCTGTAGCTGCTTAGTAGTGGAATTAACTGCTTTAGAAAGCAAACGGTTCTATGCCCTGGGAATGTTTATGCAGAAGCTGGCTCTCCATCTACTGTGAGTGTGTTGATTGAGGGCATTCCTGCAATCAGGAGGAGGCCAAACTAGATGGCCTTTAAGGTCTCTTCCAATCTCAGATTAAATTATTCCATAAAGAGTGAGTAGGGAATGTAAAAGGAAGGAAAAGGAATTTCTGAGATGTATGAGATAATCTTGTGAACAGGACACAAGAGCCAAGTTGGTGGTTCCGAGAACTTGCCGCAATGCCTCAATAATACAGCATCATAATCTCCCATATTTACCTTAAAACACAGGAGTTCATTAAAGTGGACTTGCAAATTCCATTTGGCTTCACTGAAAAGGGGACTGTGAGATGTTTTCTAAAAGGTTTTTAAAAATTGAGTGTAGAATAGCACATGAGGTACAAGATCTAGGCTGAGAAGCAGTCTCACATTTCACATTGGCTGCAGCCCTGGAATGAAATACAGCTCACATTCCTTGTCTTGAATTTTGAAGCTAAAGAGAAGGGTTAGGAGAAGAGATCATAATTTCTTTTTGCGGCTACAGAATTATCCTAAGGAGTTGCCACAATCAAATGGAATAAGATACACATCAGTCAACTCTCAGTCACTCCCAAGGCCTCAAGCGAAGTTCTTCCTTAGCCTCTGGGGAACTAGTATCTGCAAGGAAATCAGGAATCCTGGCCCCCTAACTGCTTTCGGAGCATGTTGTGGGAGGTGCAGACCAAAGGTGAGTTTACACATCAGTGACTAAAGTTTCCTGCCACTAAGCATAAGAAGTCACTCATGAGCAGCGTCCCTAAACCACAGCTACAGGATGTGGGCACAAGCCCTTGTACAATTGTTGGCCAAGAGCCAATGAGCATTCATCCCTGTGCAAATGCTTGGGCTTTTTTATGTTGTTGTTAACCTTTGAAAACCACAGGCATTAGTCTCTCTTTTTCTTCCCCTTGGCACAAGTCATCTTCTTTTCTCCAGTTTGGTCTCTTGTGTGTAAAGAATTTCTGAGGAGCTTTTAAGCCTAAATTTAATACTTTTGCCCTCCCCTCTCCTGCCCCACAGAATGCCAGGCAGAGGTAAATCTGCCTTACAAAATATCTGCTGGCTCTGCTGGCTTCCGCAGCTTTGTTTGGGCTTTTTGATCAGATAGGAAATCAGAGAGCTCTATGAGTGGCCTTAGCCTTTAAGAAAATAAAGGCAATTTCTGGAAATTCCCCATAAGCAATTGTGACCTATTGTTTTCTCACCTCAGAATTAACCCAGCAACTATGATACATTGATTCAAACAACATGTCTTTTCCAAGGAATGGAGACACCATATTGAAAAGAACAGTAGGGCCAGGAATAGGAATTGGAAGACTTATTCTAATCCCAGTATTTTCAAAAATTCACCCAATTTTTTGAGCAATTTCTTTCTAGTTTCCAGGCCTTTGTTTTATATTCTGTGAAATGAAAGCATTGAATTAGATGATCTCTGTGCCTTGGGATTCTGTGCATTGGCTCCCTAGTAATGCTTCAGCAAAGCGACAATGAAAATGGGCCTCAAGACAAAAGATCTAAAAGTAGCCAGCTCATAAATTAACTTCTCTTTTCTGCCTTAGTTGACCTTAGGATGGCCAAAGATTAGGCCTCCAAAGAGGTCCAATTGACTATTAGGGGGTTAGGCATGGTGATTTTTGACAGCTCCCCTTCTTGTAAATGTTAAAGAATCCATCAGCTTTGACTATGTATCTAAGTATCCCATATTCTGGCATGGAAACCCAGGTTGAACCTACTCCAGTCCATAGGAATTTTGGTGGGTTTATTCTGTAGGTTTTTGTTTTGTTTTGTTTTGTTTTTTAGTGAAAGAGATGTCAAATAGATGTTACAGGTTCTAAGTTAACAGAACTTTCTAAACATCAGAACTGCCAAGGATGTATTAAAAGACTGTGGGAAATTTGTCAATGAAGATGTTCAAGAAATTTCTGAAATAAAACTTACTGGAGATTTTCTAGTGGGAATTCCTGAATGAGGCAAAGATCAAATAGAGAAGATCGCCAACCATTACATTTTTTTGTGGTGATATGCTTTGTATTGTACCTAAAGCCTTTTCTGTCTAATCCTATTCCCAATTAAACTTACCATGCCCCTTTGACAAACTTTAGTGGTACAGATAGGCTGAAAGAAAAACCCAGGTATACATACAGGTCCCCTAGTTTGTGGCTGCCTGTTGAGCCCAAGGACAAAGAGCTCAAGTAAAAACACCAAGTGTCACATGAGAAAACCATAGGCTGTAGGTGCGTGATGACCAAGAAACAATTTCTGGAGGGAACTGAATTTAGTTTCCTTGGACATTGTCCCACTTTCTGTTGCAAAAATCACATCACTCTACAGGCAGGTACACAATGCTCTATATCAATAAAAAAAATTAACCTCATTTAATTGAGTTCACACAAGATCTTTATGAAATAAGCAGAAGCTATATCATTGTATGTTTCCATTTTGCAGATGAGGAAATTAAACCTCAGGAAAGTTAAAGTAATTTTTCAGGGTCTCACGTGATTGATTTAACTCTTTCAAAAGATAAAGGAATCTAATTATCTAACCATTAGTAAAAATTATTTGGAGAATCATAAGGTCACTGTCCTTAAAATATTATATCAATCATTTCACCAAGTGTTATAATACAACAATCCCTTTTATAGTATCTACTTTATCTAGTCCCTTCTTGAGCATGTCAAGGTATGGTGAGTTCACTACTTCAAGGAGCAACCTGTTCCATTATTGAACAATTTTAACTGTAAGAAGTTCTTTCTTATCTTGAACTGCTATCCAAATTCCTGAATTCCCTAAACCTCTGGTCATAATCCTACTTTCCAGATGCTGTTTGTCAGAGAATATCCCATATGACAGTTGGAATGAAATATGAAGACAGTTCTCTGCCATCTCTGAGTTCACTCTTCTCCATATGAAACAGCTCTGGTTCCAGTAAATGCTTATCCTATTGTCACAGACTGGATCTCAGGACTAAGAAACATCATCTCCTCTTATTCCTTCTGAGTTTCTGCCATTGATGATGCTTCACTGTGTCCTTTAGAAGGTCATTTGCGAATAGTCTGGCTTAGGTTCCAGGGGCACAAATGTGCAGAGAGAAGTGGATTGTCAGACTGATCCTTAAATGGTAACTCAAAAACATGTGCTGGACATTTTGGAGGCTTCTGCCAATAAATGCCACTATCTTGAGGCAAATGGGGATTTTTGGGCAGCAGTATTATAATAATTTGCCCATTATGCCTACTTCAGAACCACTGCCAAAAGAATCCAACGACTTTTCATTCCACTCCTGTTGACAGGACAGCTAAGGATTTCAACATTTCCTTTCACAGTCTGAATAGAAGTTCCCTGCCTTGGGGACTGTAACAATATTTGCCATCATGGGGGGGGGCAGGGAGAAAAGTGGGTGCTCTAAGGGGGAAAAGAAGGAAGGAAAGAAATATTAATGGAAGTAAACAAAGACAAAATAAAATGAGTATGATTCAAGGTTTGGGTTGTGAATGCCTTTATCAGATTTATGCTCAGAAATATATCAGAGGACAAAGCTTCAAAATTGAGGAAGCAATCTTTTTGAAGAAAAGACTTTAAAAATAAACTTTACAAAAGCAAAAAAAGAAAAATTAGCTGAAATTTTAAACTTGAATATCAACAAAGGTGTATCAGTTTTGGGTCCTGGAAAAAGTAAAAAGCTTATTGTGATAATGTTTATGGTGTCCAACATGCAAAGCTTCTTTTCTAAATAAATCTAAATAAAATAAGGTTTTAAAATGAAAAAGAAAATAAATTTGAAGAGATGCAGATGACATAATCTCCTGGGTTGTTCAAAATTAGACCAAAGTCAGAAAGAAGCAAAGAGGAAATGAGAGGAAAAAGAGCAATAGGAATAGAGTGAGTTAGGATGGTGTTTTTGAAAACATGGTCCTCAAAACCCTCTGAGATCCATGGGCATTCCCTATGGGCATCTCTGAGGCCTGAAAAAGAAAAGGCCAGTGGCATTCCTATCTCCACTTTGACCACAGTGGTCCTACTTTTATCTCGTTTATGTATTGGGCATCTGAAAAAGATTTCATTAGAAGGAAAAGGTCTACTTTTGAAAAAATACTTGCAGAAAACACCAAAAGGAAGTGAACTATTGAGAGTTCTCGGTCAAGTTAGTGATATGTTCAAATTTTCTTTGAGAACCTGGAAACCAAGTGCAGAATAGATTGAAACAGGGTCGGTCTTAGAGTAGGGGCTCTAATTAAAAGGCTGTGGTAATAATCACATGAACAGAATTAAAAATGTGATCTAATAATATATCCATGAGAATGGGAGGGAGAGGGAGTATATCAATAATTTCAAAAGAAAAAATGTGCTTTAATTTTGACATTTGAGCATTGGGGTACAATGCTAAGCCACATACAGATGTGGCACTATATAGGATGTATTTGGCAAAGAATTTAGAAAAATCAAAACTGAGAGATTTCAGGGGTGGATAACTGGAACCATAACAATGCCACAGAAAAATCCAGGATTTTGAAGATGCCGAATGTGAGGGGCCATTGGAACACAAATATGTAGATGATTGGCAGACAGAAATGCAAAATTGAATCTTGGAATAAATAATGAGAATGGGAATACAGACTTAGAAATCATTCTTCTAAAAATGGTAGCTGAACTAATAGAGACAGTGAGACCCCAATGAGTGAGAATCCACATCAGGATCAGAGGGTTGAAGAGTAAGACCTGGAAGATGCCTATATTTAAAGAGCAGGAGGAACATGGACCCAGAGAGTCTTCCCCAAGTTTATAATCAGGAACTCATTTAATAACCTTCTTTGATGGGCTTAGCAGTGTTTATTTTCTAGTATTAAGGAATTTGATCATTTTATATGAGGTCTGAAGTGTGTGGGTCTATCAGTCCAGTCAAGCTTTTAGATTTCCTGAAATATTGAATACTCAAAATAATGTAGTACTATTTAAAAGTAATCAATTGCTTCAGTCCAAAAATCTTGTGGGCTAAAATGGAATCTTCAATAATGACATATTTGTGGATGACATACTTATGGTACCAAAAACGAGTCTCAAAAACCAATACTCCCACGGGCAAGGGAATAGCCAAGTTTGT
Source organism: Lepilemur ruficaudatus (assembly GCA_963574885.1). Classification (NCBI taxonomy): domain Eukaryota; kingdom Metazoa; phylum Chordata; class Mammalia; order Primates; family Lepilemuridae; genus Lepilemur; species Lepilemur ruficaudatus. The sequence continues at coordinate 10,669 of CAUYRT010037830.1, read as the reverse complement.
TGCGGTTTCCAATGAATGACATCAGCCCAGTGTAGGTCTCGATCAAAATGGGTTCAGTTAACACCATCAGTCTCCTTCCTTTTCCAGACCCAGTAGAATCCTTGTAGGCATTCTGGATAGCTGGAACAAGCTTAGATGTGAACCCAGACAGCTAAGGAAGAAATAGAGAAGGCACAGAGTTAGCAAATACAGAGTAGGTCCACAGACACCTGCCCTCCTTCCCAGCCAGACCTGACAAAGTTTGAACACTCTTCTAGAGATGCAGTTAATCTTACTTTTTAAATGTAGATTGTTCAATTTAACTCTATTAAGTTAATACAGTTAATAAGCGTGTTTAACTCTATTAAGACTAACTTTCCTCAGGCCAACTTTTGCTTGTTAATATCAGAAATAAATAATATGTGATTTTTGAGTTTCTTTGTTATCCATATAAGTTTATCAAGTGCCATTTTAGTTTTAGCTGTTTTAATTTTTTTATGTGTATACAAATTGTTTTCATCAGTACAAGTACTATGAAGTGATTCTCTGTGTCACTAATAGATGAAAAGACATCTGAAATAATTCATGAAATATTGATGAAGCACATCCTAGACCATATTCTGGACATGTTCTAAGTGCTTGAAAAGACAGGCAAAAATCCTACTCCACTGAAGCTTACATTCTTGTGATAAGAGACAAAAAGTAAAAACAAACAAATACATGTGATTTTCAATGGTCATAAATCCTAGGAGAAAAATAAAATGTGGTAAAGGATAAATTTAGTTTATCCAAGGAACCCAGAAGAGGGCTATTTAACTGGAGTATAAGATCCAAAGAAAGAGGTTGGGGGACTGGACATGAAGGCTCTTTGGGGCCACAGTTAGGACTTTGGATTGAAGTGAGCTTAAGAAGTTCAATTGTTGTATAATTTTTATTTTTTAAAATATAATTGTGGCTGCTACATAGAGTCAACAATGGGATGCTGCTAGGGTGCAGAATGGAAGCAGAAAGGCAAGATGAGTTTGGGAATCACTTCAGTAGTCCGGGCAAGAGATGAGAATGGCTTGGACCAAGGTGGCAGTGGAGACCATGAGATCTGGTTAAATTAGGAGTATTTGAGTGGGGAGGGACAGAGACACAGAACTAGCTGATATGATTGAATTCAGGGGTGAAGAAAAGAGAAGAATCAAAGATGACACCCAGATTTTTGGCCTCAGCATCTGGACAGATAGTGACATTGTAACTAAATTGGGAAAGCCTAAGAGAGGTAGAGATTGGAAATGGTGAGGTACAGGGATGAAAAATTACATTTTAGATGTATTATTTGAGTTAGCTAACAAGTAAGCCTCTTGCAGATTTTCAATAGGCACCTGGACATGTGAGCTGGGGGCATGAAGAAACATACAGATGAAAAGTTCTGTCTGTAGTGAAAATGTTTATAATAATAATCAGATCCAGAAGTCAAAAATGATATTTGCAAAGTGAAGTTAATAGCCTCAACAAGATAGGATATAGGACAGAGGGTAAAATCAGCAAATTCAGAAAACTCTTGTTGGACAAGATGCTAGGCATTGTGGGCAATGTAAAGGGATGTAATGGGTAAACTGAGGGTGTAAGAGTTAGAGATTTGTCCAGTGCCACATGACCAGTAAACAGCTGAGCAAGGGCTTGGATCCAGGTCTCCTGCCTTCACTCCTAAAGTCCTCTCTTATATAAAACACTGCTGTTATGAGCAGGATTGCAAAATTATATTATTTAGGAAATTCAGTATTAAAATTTTAATATTTAGGGAAGGATTTATGTTCCTCATTTGTGAAAGGGATAGGTAAATATTTGACTCATTAATTTCCAAATTATTTTCCTTAGAACACTATATTTCTTCACAGGTTAGGTGACCACATATACTTTATTATCCCAACCTGGATTCTTTTGGAAAGTAAGAAAGTGCTGTTGTGAATAATGTTCAGACAACAGGTTTCTGAGGGTTTAGGGAGAGGATGTGGACAAAAAGCCAAAAGCTAAGCAGGTAACCTGTTTCGGTCCCTTCAGTCACATCAGTCAGAGTTGATCTATTTTTTATCAGTTGTATATATTTGAGTTCTAAGTCCGATTTTATTTTTAAAAGGCTTTTTTAAAAATGAAAATCACTGGACTAAAGCTGCCTAGGAACCTATGATTTAATCCGTAAAGATCTACAGTGCCCATTCTCTCACTCATCTTTTGAAACCAAGCTCAAATCCTTTCCCTTCCACAATGCCCTCTCACACACTGGAGGTAAAAATTGATCTTTTCTTCTATTACATTTCACTTATATTTTCACTCAAATATTTCATTCCTTTTTCTAAGAAGTAGAGTCACAAGAGTGGCTGTCTACACAACTAATTCAAGGTGTCTCCACCTTGGGACTGTTGCTATTTTGGGTCAGATAATCATGTGCTGTGGGGAAAATGCCCTCTGCGTTCTAGGATCTCACGCAGCATCCTTAGCATCTACCCACCAGACACCAGTAGGGCTTCCACCCCAGATGTGACAACCAAAAATGTCTCATTGGGATGCTGGGACATTGCCAAATGTCCTTGGGGCAAAAAAAAAAAAAATCACCCCCTCTTGAAAACCGCTGAACTGAAAAAAGTATAGCATGATGTAACATGAGTATTGGGATCAGACAGATCTGGTCGCAACTATAGCACTCACTAGCTGTGTGACTTGGTGCAAGTTGTGCAACCTCTCTGAATTTTATAATTCCTTTTTCCATAAAATAAATATATTAATAGCATCAAACTTAAAGAGTAGTCATGAAGATTAAGTAAAATAAAGGGTTCGTATATAATCTGTGCGTATATGTGTGCACTCGGTGCACCTGTGCTCATATAATGCATGAAGGGTTAGGAAAGTGGAATGAGAAGAGGCTGGAATTTGGAGTCATACTGCAAAGGCCATAAAGGAAGCTTGTTGCCAATAATCAATGCATATTAACTGTTTTTCTCATCATTGACATCCTCATTATCATTATCATCCTCATCAAACCATGATCTCCTGAAAGCCAAAGCACAATTGTTCTCAACGTTTCCATTGCTAACACCTTCTGGATTATCAGGATGCCTTTTCATAGATCAGTGTTTGTCAAATTGGATTATTGAATGCTTCCTCAGTCCTCATCATAAGCTTCATTTCATAAGAACCCTCTGTGGCCTCGGAATCAAAGTGCTGGAAAGAAAAACTTGACACTATTTCATACTCAATGAACTTGGCATTTCATTAGAGTCAGATGCACTTCATTTCCAGTCATTTCTGGGAGCTCTTTCAAAAAGGGGGCAAGCTTACAGAGAGACAAGCAGTGCATTGAAGGAGAGGCAGACAAAAGGCCAAGGCCCCAAGCTGGCTCTTAAGCATTTCAAGCACCTGAACTCAATCTGTGTGACAGAAACGCTGTGTCATCTGATATGAATGCCACCAGCCACATACTTTTCTCTAAAAGCTTTTATACACCCACCTCTGGCTCCCTCTTTTATTCCAGTCTCAAAAACGAAGGGTCAGGTTTTAACAACTCCAGTTACACAGGGGTTGCGTGCTGGTTAGGATAAAGTATAGCTGTGTCTGCGGTGGGGGCCGGGGGGAGTGGAATATTCTTCTTGACTGTAGAGCGATTATTTACCAGCTGGGTGCCTGGGCCACAGGTTTGCTTCAGGTGCTGTCTGCCAGCAGTTCATGGCCCAGAATCTCAGTTTTCCTTATTACAACCATCACTTGCTTCCTGTTTACACTGGGTAAAGAGACCAGGTTTCATGCCTGCAGGCCCACATTCCTCAGCTGAGCAGGTTTTCCAAGTCTTCAGGCTATAAGTTTCAGCCTCCCTATGTGGGGAGGGAAGCATCCTGGCACGAGCAGCCAGCCCATTCAGCACCCAACACTGGAAACCACTTGGGAAGTCACACTGCTCAACAGACTGTATATACCATCCTTGCTCATTTTACCTGGATTTATCTTTATAGAGACCTCGTGACTGGGTAAATTCAAGTGTATAGAGAGAAATAACAGGATGAGGCAGAGGCGTCTTTTTTTTTTTCTACAAAAGAGGTTTCTACACATGCTAATTTCCATCCTCACCCTATTCTATTTCCCCTACCCTCCTCTCTGAACACAAGCATGAGTGCGCGCATGTGCACACATACACACACACACACACACACACACTTTAAACTCCAGCTAAACTGAATTAGTCTTTATCCAAGAACATTTCATATACCTTTGTAATTTGCAGGTTTTAACCATGTTTCCTTTACTTAAAATGTCTTTTCTCACCTTCTTTGACGTTAAATAACCCATACCTTGAGTTTCACATCAAATGTCATCACCCCTGTTAACTTTTAGACTTATCTGTTTCCTCTCGGGATTCCTATAACCCCTTGTGAATCTCTCTATTAATGGTCGTACACATCAGATTATAATTTTCTAATTACATTTCTGCCTCTTCTCTCTACACCATAAGTTTCTGAAGGGCAAAATCTATTTTATTCTTCTTGGTATCCCAGGTTACTATCACATTGCTCATTCTGTAGAATTCAATGCCAGGTAGGTACTCAATGAATATTTGTTGAATTGTTGTTCAAGGAAACCAAAGGGCTCAGGATAGACTGTTAAATTTCCTTGCTAAAACATTGGTTCACTTTCACAATTCCCCTGAAAAGATGGCAAAAATGCCAAGAAAGAGTAAAAACGGTTGGTCTATAGATCACTTTGTTATGGCTGTAGAGCATCCATAATCCACTCACTATTATTCATGAGCTCTCTGGGCTCAGTTAACAGTCCTTCCCAGCAGTACTCTCCACATACTCCAGGAGCCCAGCAAAGCAATGGTTAGAAAAGAAAACATGAGGTTATAAGTTGCAAATACAAAGTGGATGAAACAATTGAGAATAATTGAGCCAGGTTGTAATGTATAATATTATATTATAGCATATTATATCAATTAATATGAATGTACACACACAGTTTCTCTCTCTCTCTCTCTCTCTCTCTCTCTCTCTCTCTCACACACACACACACACACACACACACAAAAATTCCTTCAGGTTTATACCCAATTTCCCTGAGTATTAGCAAACTGTTTGGGTTGGACATAGAACTATTATTGTATGACCTTAATCAATTCACTTAATCCCTCCAATTAAGTGTTCTCATTTTTAAAATGAAGATAGCTATCCTGACCTTATGAGGCTTTTGTTAGTTGAATTATATGAAAATATCATTCAAACTATGATCAATAAATACAAAATACAAATATAAATAGTATATGAGATTCTTTCTATGTTCTGTAACATTAAAATAAATGGCAAAAAACTACTATTTTCTATTTTCACAATTATTTTATAACACAAAGTATGTGTATTAACTGAATAGATTGGAAAAGCTTGGAGGGGTGGGGAGATAAGACTGTCTGGGAAGAAGCCATTTGACCACCATGTTGGCCAGATGTGGAAGTGGTGTAGAGTTAGTGAGATGGATAAAAACAAAAATAATATATTTTGACATAGTATTGTGTAAATTTGATGGCAATTTTGTTGATCAATGTTAAGAGACTTAGAGAAAGTACAAATCTAAATTTGAATGCAATTATGCCCATAAAGGATCCTTCCTGGGGTATATTCCTGACCAACCAGCCACATGACTCTTAGCTTTGACCCAATGTCATATGATCTGAAATGTATGTGAACACTTCAGCTTTCTCTAATGAGCTTCAGATCTAAATTTCTAACTGACTGACAACCAACTCAACCCCACATTATATGGATGTTTCAAAGTCAACACATTCTAAACTGAATCCCCAAAACTATTGTACTACTCTTCCAGTTTTCTCCAATCAAACTAATGGAACCATCCACTCGAGCCAGAAACCTCATCATCTTTGACTTCTTGTCATCTTCTGTACCCTGTCAGTTACCTGCTTCCATTAATTCTATATTGTGAATAGCTCAAAAATCTCATCTTCTCTCCCTTTCTACTGCTTCTAACTTAGTTTAGGCTCTTAATTGTCTGAGCCATAATAATTATAGTGGGAATCATATAAGTTTAAAGTCCAGCTAAACCAAATTACCCTTTATCTAAGAACCCTCTGCATACCTTCATGTAGCTCCTTTTCAAACTTGATCCAAACTTCTGTTTTAGTCAATTAGTACTCATTTAAATATATTTGCATTTTTATCTGCCTCCTTTCTTAAGTAATGCCTTCCACAGGGCAAGAATTTTGTCTCATTTCTGTTTGGATCCTTAGCAATAATTGTAATACCTGAACTTTTTTAGAGTCAGAAAATATTTTTTTGATAAAGACATTCTAAGTGCTTAAAGATTCTGGGTAAGAATAAGTTTGAATATTTTAATGTATTTTTAAAATAGTAAGTTATTCCACTAAATTGTAAATAACTTGAAAATTTTGACTGTATAATTCAGCTCTACATTATTCCTGCCTCTGTGCCACAGTAGGTCTGTTAAACTGAATTAAATCACTTCAGGTATTTGATTTAATTGTGCATTTCCCCCTTATTCCTCTTATTTTTCTTATTTCATTCATAAGAGAGATTGAAAAACCAGTTTATAACCCCCTTTCGAAATCTTATGTGATGCCAAAATATTCAAATTAAAAGGATTCTAGATCCCCCAAATTATCTTTCTTCTCATTTATTCTTTTACAGTAATATAACTGGGTCTTAATCAAAGCCAACCTTGGAAAATGTCCTAAACACAAACAATATTGTGACATAAAAACCAACAACAAAAGAGAAACTAAGACTCAAAGAAATGGATCAAAGTCCTCATCATCTCACATTCCAGATGGAGATCATTTGTTTTCCTAGAGAGCTGGGACTTGGGGTGGCCTTTGAATAAGAAATGGCTTGGCAAATGAAAATGCCAAACTGTTGCCAGGAAGGAAAAAAAACAGTTCAGAATAATAATTTAAGAAGAAAGGCCCTAAAGGAAATATACTTAACAGATCCACAAAGTAGTTTGATTGACTAAAAACCAACCAACCAACCAACTAACCAACCATCCACCATGATCATATGTGTGCGCACAGGCCTCACACCTGTTATGCTTACTTCCACACAGTAAGAGCTCTATGAACATCAATTTCCCTTTTATCTTTGCCAATGAGAAGGATAGGGCAAAATTTAATGCTTTAGTCTACTGACTACATCTATGGGTATTTGGAGAATAATTATTCCATGTGCCTTTTGATATTTTACCTTTCATCTTCCTTTTAAAATTATTGGATTGTATTTACATGTAGCAGAATAAGGTAAAGCACTATTGAGTATTGGAATGGCACACTGGCATTTCTCTGCAGTTCATAGAACTTGTTCCTTAATCCGTCACCCTGAACTTCTTCCAGTGAAAGACATTCAGGGAACAAGTATCTATTGCACCAGGTATGAGGAATAAGAAGAGACTTGGTCCAGGAAGTGGTGGATGTAATAACTACGGCACTTGGTATTTATTTTGACTTACCATAAAATATAATTCCTATTGATTCAAAAATACATATTATTTTAATAGTTAAAACCAGATTTTGGTTAAAGGAGGGAAATGTATTTGGGAAAATACATTATTAAGCTCTTTGACTTAAATTAAGAGATGTTAAAAAGGAAACATCTTGTTTTAATAATTAATAATAATAATAAAAAGAACAGGAATATGGGGAAGGACAAAAGCAGTGGAGAGAGGATAGAGAAGATTATGGGACAATGTGTCAGAGTATTATTATTAAGAAGAATTTACACAAACAGGGAAGTATCATATTGCATTTGAAGCTAGGGGCATGAACATGACTCCAACGCCTACTGTATCTCCCTGAAACACTTAGTGAGTCTACTCTCACATAAATGCCTTTGTGTAAGTGTTTTGTTATTCTCATTGGTTCTCATTTTGTTTTGTTTTGTTGGTCTTAGGTAGTAAAATGTTAGGCTAGGAGCTGATGTTGATGCTTGGGTTAAGAAATTGTGAAATAGGAGTATCACACAAAGAGTAGCAACACGACCCATGTATTGAACTAATTTCATGGCAATAATAGCTTGGAGGCAGAGATAAACCATGACACCATAAGCTTCTGAGGACATTTGCATAAATCTTGAGAAGACCATTGATTTTTTCTGGGAGTAGAATGTATTTCAATCCAACTTTACCTATATATTAATATTAGGGGGGAACAAAGACCCCATCTAACCCCTAATCACATATATATTGCCTCAAATCCTTTTAAAAATCCCTGGAGACCTATCAATTTGAGATATTTGTTTATACATACACACATAAGTACACACACACACATATATACACACACACTTTCATGAATAATTGTGTTTAAAATAATGCAAGAAATGTATATGTACCATCAACAACAAAAATACTTTAGATGCAGATTGCCAAGTTTTGAATTTATAGCAAATAAAAAGGTAATATTCTGAAATGAATGACTGAATATAAAGATAAACATAAAAAGGACAGAGAAGGTAAGAATTTCTAGGCCTATAAACACACTTTTATGTATATATTTGGCTTTGTTGAAAATATGAAGTTTGGTCTTTCACAGCATTTTTAGCTCATACTATTTTACTTCTTGATCCCTTAGGGTGTCCTACACTGAAGGTACATGTTGGAGATGAGAGAACAGAAGATTGTCCTTGCCACTAATGAGTTTAAAGTGTATTTGAGGAGATGAGATTTAAAGACATAAAAATATTCTTAATTACCTTGCACTTTATTGAGTAATTACACACACGTCATCCCATTTAAACTTTAGTGGTCTAGTGAGGTTGGGAGGAAGAGCAGTGTTCATTTAGCTCCATTTTAGAGGTGAGACTATCAAGGCCCAGATAGAGAAACGACTTAATCAAACATGACCAAAAAGCCATATCTGACTATACTTTGTACTATTCTGCACTTTTCCCTGAATAAAGTAATTATAATTTAATTAAATATGAAAACGTTTATGTAACCTATAGGCAATAAATGCAATTAGTAAGAAGAAAGCAGTATGTTATATGTAAAAATAAATATGATGTATGTTTATATATATATAATAACTCCACCATTTACTTTAAAAAGTTCTATAAATCTATTAAAAGTTTTTGTCTATATAAACCCTGGGTTGTATTTTTTTTTTTTAACAGTACATGTCCTAGAAGCACATAGCTCCGCCAACAAAAGTAATCTAAGAGTAATGCCCAAGCTTCTTCCTACCTTGCAAATTTCGAGGAACTTCTCACTAGTGTATTTCATAGGGTGCTCAGTGAAAGTAGCATAAGGAACCTCAGTGGACCACGGATTCCAGCGGGACAACAGGGACTGCTCCTCTGGACTCCCCCAGTAGATCCTGAGGCCTTCTCCTCGTCTCCTGCAAGGAAGGAGTTCTCCATTAGATTAAAACAAAAAGAAAAGGATAAAAAAGGAATGTAATAATACTTCAATCAGCCTTTATATTGCTGCTGAGATAAGTGGCTTACCTCCTATCTAGGTAAATTGTACAAGGCAATTTAGGAGGTAAGAAGCAAAGGATGAATTTTGTTTCAAATATAGTAAGTTCAAGATCTTGTTGAGAATTCTATGTGGAAATGTTTAGTTGGAAATGTAAGTCTGGTACTCAGAACAGTAGCAAGAGCTAGAAATATGCATATTGACCTCATGCCAATGTTCCAATGTCAAGAGTTAAAAGGAGAAAGTGAGGAGTTGTCAAAGAGCTGGGTCACGAACAGCAACGATCAAGGTGGAAGGCAGTTTCAAGAAGAAAGGAGATGACATAACAACAGCAACAGTTTTCACAAGGCAGTAAGCACAAGCAACTGAGAAAAGACATGGGACTTCCCAAATATGATATTTGAAAACAGTGAGGGCCAATTCAAAATGTCCTGTGACCTCAGCTTCTGTATCTCCTGGTCTATTCTCTGCACACATTCCATCCAGTGAAATTGCAGCAACGAACATGTCAAAGCTTGTAGGGAGACTGTGCCTACCTCTTCCCACTAAGTTCACAGTCCTGATCCACAGTCAGTGGGGAAAAGCCAATATCTGGCATAACCCAGGCCTGGTCGTTTTTAGTAAACCCGTTTGCAGAGCAAGAGAAAGTCGGCTTGGGAGTAGAGAGAGAAAAGTTATAGCAGAGAGATGTGGCAACGTTGAATAACAAAACTCATTTCTGTGGCCTCTTCTTTTGCATGTGTCCATCAGAATCTATGGTTTGTGGTTTTAGACATCTCTGAATGCAAAGAGATGCCTGGAGGTTAAACCAAGCTCAGGTGCCTTGCATTCAACAAGCTTTAAAACTAAGTTGCTTGTAATTCTAAACAGTCCCATGGAACATCACAGAGATCTCATTTCTTCTAGAAATTAAATCCTGGGATTTCTAAAATGAAAAACCAGAGCTTAATTGTGGTGCCTTCACAAAGCTGTCACTTCCTGTATTAAGGAAGGATTCCTTTGGGAATGCTATTGTGGTTTCTGAATGTTTATCCGTGTGGAGATGTGTATAAACACAATTTCACACATATGCATATAACACCTTCTTCCCCGGTTGGCTGATCCCGGAGCTTCTTCTCACAAAGGGAAAGTAAGAAAAGAGCCTGGCACATGTTGCTGGCCAGTTCTCAGATTTTTGATGATTATATTTGAAAGCTGGAATCCAACTTTTTCTGTACTTAAT
>CAUYRT010037829.1:0-29516 GCA_963574885.1 Lepilemur ruficaudatus | reverse complement strand
GACATGGTAATTTTTTAAACTACCTCTTAAAGAATAGTATTGTACGTATTTCTAACATCTTAAAGTTTGGAAGAAGCATCTTGATTGCATAATCCACTGATATTTGAATCATGCTTCGTGAATTCTGAGAGTAGCGGGTAATCTACCGCTCTAGTTAGAGGTAGAGGCAAAGGTTTCAGGGCTTGAGCTGCTGGGGCTCTGGGTCCCCTCTCTGCTCCACCCAAGTAGTTCTTTATTTAATTTACATATAGGGCCTCTGTGTATGATTTTGTTTGAAATCCACTGGTGTAATTTACACCATATATATAATCTATCTATATATATTAACAATATATAAATAATATATATATGACTGACACAAAGCCACGAAAAGTTAAGTGGGCAGTCTAAATCTCATATTTAGCAGAGGTGAAATTAGAACCCGTATCTTCTGATTCCAAACCAAGAGCACAGTTTATTTATTTTCTGATGCTTCTATAAACTATAAGGGTAAATGTTTCAATGACAGGATCTATGTGTTATTCATATATGTACATTAGAGATTTTAAATTTAATTGCACAGGCAAAAAGGACACACAGATCCAAAATACTATGTCAATGACACTGTAACGCAGGAAATAAATGCTATTGCATTTGAGAAGAATTAAAAGTCAGTTTTGTGTACAAGGCTTTAAGGACAAATTTGAATTTATACTGAGTCTTAACGTTTTGTTAGCATTTTAATACTCAGTAATTCAGAAGTAGAGAATTATGCACATAATGTACTATAAAAACAAGGAAGACATTCATTCATATTTTCCCCTAACAAAGATTAATTTAGTTCCTCCTATGTCCAGGTACTATTCCTGGCATGCAGTACACATTGATGATGATTATAAAAAAGAAAAATACTTGCCTTAAGGGGTTTACATTCTCTAGATCTAGTTGGTAATTGCATTGCCAAACTTGCTGAGTTAGAAAGTTGGAATTAAGGAGCAAAAAGAGTAAAGAAAGAAGAATGGTTAGGACTTAGATTGTGAAGGGTCCAGAAAGCCAGGTTGTAGCACCTGAAATATGACCCTGGCAATGAGGTGGAGAAATGGAGACCAATTGAAAGTAATTGCAATCTTGTAAAGGGGAAATGACCAGTAAATAAAGTGGGTCAAGTAGCATATTAGGTTTCTGCTGCAGCTGTAATGAATTTTCATAAACTCAGTGGCTTAAAGCAACACAGATTTATTATCTTATAGCTCTGTAGGTCAAGAGTCTGACATGAGTCTCACTGGGCTAAAATCAAAAGCAGGGCTGCCTTCCTTTCTGGAGGCCCTGGGGGGACAATCTGTTTCCTTGTCTTTTCTAGCTGCTAGAGGTGAACTAGGATCAAATCCCTCCCCACCCCAGGGCATTATCTCTTCCACACATTTGAGCTGTATGAAATTTTTAAACAGCTTCCCCATTGGTGCCTACACCTTAGCATCATTGCCTCAGAAGACCCAGGCAAGAAATAAGAATCGGGAAATACAGGCTTGATGCCAGGCATTGCCAAGTTGCACTGTGTGACGCTAAGTAGAAGCCTGTGTGAAATATATTGCTGTAGTCGTGGCTAGAGTAATAGGGCAAGAAGATTTTATTTTGATGTGATTCATAAAAGTGTGCAGTACAGCCAATATATTGCACCATTCAGGACTATTGTGCCTTCATTAGGTCCAGTCTACAACCCAGAGTCTTATTCCAGATGGTAGCCAGCAACAGTATTTACAAATACTTAATGAAAGACAATTACTAAAACAAACCACGGTCCTTACTCCTGTAGCTGGTCCTGAGGCTGTTAACTGCTTTTAATCATCTACCCTCTTCCATCACCGATTCTGGATATTCCTTACCATTACACAGCATTTGAGCTAATGAGTCTTGCTGTCTTGGGGTGGCACCTGGAGCCTCATCCCTAAATGTTCTGAGCTCTAAGTTAATTCACTCTTTTTTGTACCATGATTTTTAAGTAGCCCTCTAACCATTATCTCTGGGCATAGAAGGATCAAAGGTCACTTTGGTGAAGCCCCTGGATGCCATATGGACTCCTCCCATCTCTCAATGTTAGCAGCAACTATGTGTCCTCTTAGTAATCAGTTTAATAATCCCTGCCTTTGCTTGTTGATCCAGTCAGGGATCCAGCAGATCCAAAGTCTGAGAACCAGAACAGAATCTGGTAAAATATAAGATTGCAAAAGCAGAAAAAGTAAGTTCAACAAATTGGGTCACAGGAAGTGATGGTGAAAGGTCCCAATCCTACTTCTTCCTCTCGGTTCTGCACCCATGAATTCTAGCTACTTGCAACACAGAATTATGTATCAGTAGTTGTCCAAGAGTAAATATCTGTCATGGAGGACAGGGCTCAGCCCTTCCAGGTGTCATTCCTAAGCTGTCACCTCAGCTTAACCTTCAAGAAGATATTCCTTGTTCTATCACACAGGTCATTTTTGGGTGAAAGTATGTATTAATAGTAAGAAAAAGAGATCCCATAGGCACACACCTACTGTTGCAATTCCTTTGTTGTGAAATAAACCCCTTAATCTGAGGCACTATGGTGTGGGATATCATGACAATAAACAGTCAGGCAGTATGTAAGCCCTCAGGTTAGGATACTGGTTGGGGAGCCTGGGAAGTTAATTCTGATCTATAATTAGATGTCACCTCTACTCAGAATAAATAGTCATCCCATCCAGAGTCGAAGGGGGTCTGATATAATCCACATGCCTGCTGTAAACTAACACTAGATTTCTTCAGTAATTATGCCACATTGAGAGATTAATATATGTCTTTGTTACTGGCAGATTGGGGTTTGGTAGTGACAGTAGCTACATTAGCCTTGGTGACAAGGAATAGTTATTGAGTCCACGACGCAATTCCTATTGCTATGCCTTGTCCATACTTTGACTATTGCGTCAACACTGAGATGGCCTAAAGACAAAGGCTGGCACTCATCCAAAGAAAGAGTCATCCTGTCCATCTAGTTATTCAGTGACCTTTTTTATGGTGAATGCTCTGTCATAATCATTAACACAGGACACAAAGATCTGCATGTTCTGTGTCTACTCCTGTGAGTATATTTCCAAGAATTCCTTGTGACCTCTCTTCCCATTTGTTTTAGAATCTTGAAGAAACCATGCCAGGACATTTCATCCCATCTAGGATACTATGTATATATGTACCTCAGTTGATTTTTCCCTTTATGCAAAGTAAATTATCAAATGTGTTGCCCATAGCTCTGTCTTACAGGAGGATTTAACTTCACATTCACCATTGTTTTTTAGGGCTACTACCTCATGAGGCTGGACTATGGAAATAGTCCACTTTGGCTTTGCACCAATAATTCATGCCAGTTCATATGTAAACCAGGCCCTAGTTTTCCTTCTATCACTGGTCATAGAGAAGCCTTTTGTGAGGCTGTATGTTTGACTTGAGGGAGAGCCACTGGTACAACACGAGCAGTTTTCATGGAAATGTGACGACACCTTTTTAGGTAATCAACTTGTGCCTTCTGGATATGTTCTAGTCCAGTTTCAAATGTCCCTTTTCTTCTATAAAATGGATAGCTTCTGTGACTGCTCAATTTTATGATTCCGTGAATCATGTCAGGAAAGCTTGGTGTCTGGTGGTTAGATGCTCAGAAACATTCCAGGAAATGTTTTGTGTATGGAAAGTAGCTTTCTTCTTAAGAAGGTACAGTACTGCTCCAGAGTTTCAAGAGTCTGTCCTGTGACTATGAGATTTATCACTAAGTACAATGTATACTGTCACCAATAACTAAAGAGACCTCTAAAGCACAACTGTACTAGTTGTAGAGGAGACAAGTTGAAGCAATTTGTCCTTTCCTTAGAGAGGATGTCCTAGCGTTCCTCAGATCACTGAATCCCTCTCTCTACAGACTCTGTACCTACAATCTTTACAGATATTGTATTTCTCTCAATTGTTGGGCAGTTTATCCCCAGTCGTCTGGAACACATTTATCTTATTGCCTGCTCTTCAAGAACGTTACTTCTAACTAGACAACTAGGATGGCATTTATTTATTTATTTAATTTCAGCATATTATGGTGGTACAAATGTTTAGGTTACATATATTGTCTTTGTCCCACCCAAATCAGAGCTTAAAGGGTCTCCATCCCCCAGGCGGTGCGCACCGCACTCATTAGATGTGAAAATGCCCATCTCCTCCTATCCTCCCCCACTGCCTGACACCTGATGAATGTTACTACTGTATGTGCACTTAAGTGTTGGTCAGTTAAGTCAGTTAATACCAATTTGATGTTGAGTACATGTGGTGCTTGTTTTTCCATTCTTGTGATACTTAGTAGAATGGGCTTCAGCTCTGTCCAGGATAATACAAGTGGTGCTGGATGGCATTTTGAGTTCCTTGTTATTAATACTAGTTTAAGACTCATATATACCAGGCTTCTACAAATTCTAAGAAGTATCCCCCTTTCTTCAGTGCATAGATACCTACCCTCTGAAATGGTTTAAAGTCTCTTAGGGAAATGATCCAAGGAATATTTTCTGTATATAGGTACAAGGGTATCATATGGACGTTGGCCCAGGGGATCTAGTCTCTCAATCATTGGTTTTTAGGTTTGTGAATGACTAATATCTGGAAACTGTGTGGTGAACTGCAATTTTTCAATGTGGCAGCTGGTATCTGGTATCTAACCAACCATTTTTGTTTTTAAGTGCAGAATTTAAGATGTCTAATATGTCTAATAATATGTCTAATTATTTCATCCATAGGGACATGCTAGGAACATATTTAGCCCTGTAGGTCAAGGCATATTCTACCTTATAGTAATTATATTAAGAACTAAGTCATTAGGACTAGATCTACGTGTCCTTCCCAGAACTGTCAACTGCGAGTCAAAGGTGAGTGCCGTAGTGTCAATAAATTCTCTTCCATCTAGCGCTTTATACATTACCAATACCTTCTCCCAAATCAATACCCAAAATATTCACTTGTGTCTTTCCTTTGCAGTAAGTGTATCTTGATGCACAGAGTCAGAATAAGTGGGAAATAGTGCCAATATAGTCAAAGAAACAACTTCCAACTCAAAAGCAACAAAAGGACAAAAACTCATAGAACTATGTGAGTGGGTCCCACAATGATCAGTAAGATCTAGCAATGTTTTTGAGCTGTCGTAAAAAGTGGTACCAAATAAGATAGAGTACTAGAATGTATAAATGGAAAATAAAAGTGAAAACTTGAAGGATACAATACTTGAATTTATTAATGCTTTGCTCTTTTAAATTTAAATAGTTAAATACTTGCTTATTGCAACAAATTGATCAACACAGAGCTACATAAGGGCAGTTAATAGTTTCTCCTCACTTATGACTCTGAACCAACCCCTCGAATAATTATGTTAACAATCTGATGTGTATCATTTTTCAACTTTTCACTCAACCCATGAAATGTGTGCATACACATACATTTACATATATTTGTATGTATTTATTTGCATCCCTCCTTACCTTTTAACAAAATGGAATCAGTACACAGCAATTTCTATTTTACATATTTTACTAGGTCACTACTTATAAATGTAATTTATGCTTTTTAAATAGTTCCATGATATTCCATGTCTTTGATGTAACAGATCACTTTCAGGTTTTTATTTTTAAACCAAATCTCCAGTGAATTTCTTTGTACATGTGTTCTAATACACTGATGCTTTTATTTTTGAAGGACGTATTTCTAAATGTGGGCTTGCTAGGTCAAAGAAATGCATATTTTAAATTTTAATTGATACTGCCAGATAATTTTCTACAAAAGTTTACTGTAGTTCACACTTCTACTCTGGCAATAATAAATAATAATTATAGCATTAGTAATAATAAAATTAATAACTAAAATTAAAAGTAAGAATAAATAAAATTGTCTATTTCTACACCTCTGATAGCTATGTGTATAATCTATCAGTATTGGGTTGACAGAAAAATAATTATTGCCAAATTAGAAATTGATACTTGAAAAGTGCTTAATGATAAAAATATTTTTCATTTAATCTCAAAATTTGTTAAGATTTTGATTTTAGAGTTAAAGAAGATTGTATCTTGTTAATAGACCTGATATTTCTCTATAAAGATAATTTTAAAAGGCAGGGAAATTAGTACATTACTTGTAAGAGGCTTCCATTTTTATGGGTTAATGTTAGTAAGTAAAATTTTTAAACATAAAAATAAATAGCTTTAGTAATTTTTGGTTATTTTTTGCATAAAACTTGCTGTGTCTGCATACTATCGAAGTGTTTAGTAGAAGTATTTAAAATTGCAACATGTATCTCATTTGTCAACTATATGTGCCAAGTATATATATAGAGATCATGCTTGTTCAAAAATATGGCTCAGCATATGAACTATTTTGCTCAATTTTCCCCATTTAGATTTCTGTGCTTTTCATATCATTATGCTTTGTTAAAAAATATGTACCACACACACACAGGTTCATAGTAAATTGCATTTCTAATTTCATGATAATTTAAGATAATTGGAGTTAAACCTATAACATATGAAATCAGCTATCTGCAAATGATATCAATAATTCCATGCCAAGACATAATTCACAGCCATGAGAAATTACTTCCCTAAATGAAATCAGAATGAGAAAGGCATTACTGAAATTTAGTGAAGGAACTTAAGGTAGAAACTTTAGAGGCATTAGTAAAATACAGTTTGATGTACAAAACAACCATAATCTTATCCATGTTAGTTTAGTATTTTGAAAGAGAAATAAGAATATGTTAAGTGAAGGTAGCAGTTCTGTAGGGAGTCCAGCAAAGAGATAATAAAAGAGAAAGAATAATAAGAGTAATTTCAGGACTGTCCAAGGACAGTGCTATACATATCTCTAATGGCTGCCTCAGACTCTCACAACCTGGTAACACAAACCATTATGATCATGTTTCTAATTGCCCTTGCTCACCAAGCAGTATTCTGATGGTATCTGCTTCCCATAAAGACTATTTGATATAAGGATGTACTGACCAGGTGACAAGAGTATTTTTGACCTTTGGAAGTTCTATTTCATTTGAATTAATACATTAGCAATCTGTTTCATAAATTAGTCTTTTATGAGCTTGATGAATGTGAGGTTACCACCAAGCCTGATATATTCTGAGTGTCCTGACAAAATCAAATTTCTTTTCAAATTTGATAACTAGAACCTAGAACGTGGAGCTCTTTCCATAGTTCTTCTGATTTTAGGAATCTTTGTTTCCAAGGCCAGATAGCCATCCACTTAGACTTTTCTCTCCCCTTAAATGTAATACTCTGTAGACACGAGTTGTTTGTCGCTCACTCTAATATTCTTAGTGGAAATAAAAATCTCAGGAAATATAAACAATCCATGCATTCATTTAAGAAAAAATTATTTAGCATCTCTATAAATCTGGCACTATGCTAGACATGGGAAGTACAGCAGAAAGAAACAATAGTAACTCTTTTGTCATTGCATCTTGAAACATAACCAATATTCCAGACTAAAATTTTGTTACTGAGTTATGAACTGTTGATTCAGTTCTGGACTGACTGTATTGATCAAATGAAGCATCACATGTAAAGAACTTATTGTGGTCCTTGCTGGATGAAGACTACTCAATACTGGTTAGTTTCCTTCCTTTTCTTCTTTACATTTCTTCTCCTTATTTTAGAAAAGATTGAATTTTGGGACTTTTATATTTATTTTTTGAAATTCAGTCATTTGTCTATATGAAAGACAATAGAATCAATATATTCCATGCCTATTGGGTAATGTTTTAAAAAGAAATATTGAATAATTTTATTCCAGTATAAAATATGTTAAGTATATATTGATTAATATTTTAGCTATCTGTGAATCATTTAGGCATCTAATACCATCTTATTTAACTAACCCTTACCTAAATATGTAATTACCAATTTTCTTTATATATTTGTAAAAATGTGTGAAGTTTGATGTTTATTAAAATGTTAATTTTTTGCATCAGAATATATGTTTAACTCTCTTATTATTTTAAATAAGTCAAAGGATTCAAGAAGTACACTAATATTATATAACACTTAAAAATTATTTTTATATATTAATGTTATTTTATACATCAATAGTTTCCTAACAACTTATGACAAAAATCACAAAACTTAAGACTGTACAGCAAATAATCTTCATAAAAATTAAACTTAACAAGTAAATTCAGTGATAGTTGAGAAAATACAGCAAATAACAAAAAATGTGAATCTGTAGAGTTTAAAAAATATTGCTTAGACATAAATGTAAGTTTATGAGACAAATTTAATTTTTTGATCTCTTCATGTGTCTATCTAGTTATTAACATAATTGCGTTAAAGTTTCCATACAACAAACTGTATATTAAATGTACAATTTGATAAGTAACATATGTCTATACACCTATGAGACAATCACCACAATTAAGATAATAAACATTTCCAACAAATGTTGGCGTGGATGTGGAGAGATAGGAACACTCTTACACTGCTGGTGGGATTGCAAATTAGTACAACTCCTGTGGGAAATAATCTGGAGATACCTCAAAGAACTGAAAATAGAAATACTATTCGATCCAGCAATCCCACCACTAGGCATCTACCCAAAGGAAAAAAAGACATTCTGTAATAAAGACATCTGCACTCGAATGTTTATGGCAGCACAATTCACAATTGCAAAGATGGGGAAACAACCCAAGTCCTAATCAATACATGAGTGGATTAATAAAATGTGGTATATGTATTCCATGAAGTTCTACTCAGCCACAAAAAACAATGGTGATCTATCACCTCTTATACTATCTTGGACAGAGCTTGAGCCCATCCTTCAAAGTGAGATATCAGAAGAATGGAAAAACAAGCACCACATGTACTCACCATCAAACTGGTATTAACTGATCAACACTAAGGTGCTCACATGGAAGAAATATTCATTGGGTGCTGGTCAGGTGGAGGGGGTCTGGAGATGGGTAAACTCACAACTAATGGGTGTGGAGCGCACTGTATAGGGGTAGGGCACACTCGTAGCCCTGGCTTGGGTGAGGCAAAGGCATTATATGTAACCAAAATGTTTGTACCCCCATAATATTCTGAAATAAAAAATAATAATAAACATTTCCACTCTCAAAGTTTCCTGGTGCCCCTCTGCAATCTTTCCTCATGCCCCTGGCTGCCACCACCCCCATGCCCAAGGAACTGCTGATCTGCTTTGTCACTCTACATTACTTTGCATTCATAGAATTAAATGTAAATGGAATAATATACAATATTTTTCTTATCGTCTTTCACTTGGCATAATTATTTTGAGATTTATCTATGTTGTTGGGTGTATCAATAATTTGTTACTTTTGATTGCTAAGTGATATTCCATTTTACACCTCAGTTTGTTTCTGTATTCATATGTTCATAAATATTTGGGTTGTTTTTAGTTTTTGGTTATTACAAATAAAGCCACTATGAATATTTGGTACAAGTCTTTGAGTGGATGTATGCGTTTATTTCTATTGAGTGATAACTAGTGGTGGAATATATGAGTCATATGTTAGGTTTAGGGTTAACTTTTTAAGAAATTGCCAAACATTTTTCTAAAGTAGATAAATCATTTTACATTCTCACCCGTAGTTCATGTGAGTTCTAGTTTTTGTACATTCTCACCAATATTTGATATATCATTGACTTTTTCAATATGAGAGTTTGTAGATTTAATTTTCATTTCCCTAATGACTAATGATGTCAAGCATGTTTTCAAATGCTTATTTGCTATTATCCATAGATTTTCTTTTAGTTCAAATCTTTTAACCATTTTTTGTGTGGGTGGGGTGTTGTTCAAATTAGTTAAGCTATATATTCTAGATACAAATCCTATGTCAGATAATAATGACTAAAAATTTTTTTAAAAGACTGATTTTTTTAAGAAAACACATTTATCAAGGTAGAATTGACAAGCAATATACTGTACAGATTTATAATGTACAATCTGATAAGTTCAAAGTCTTGTATTTTCATTCTTTTAGGTAAGTGTCTTTCAAACAGCAGAAGTTCTTAAATTTGAATAAGTCTATTTTATCAATTTTTTTCTTTTATAAAATGTGTTATTTATGTTGGTAGTTAGAAATCTTTGGCAAACTAAAGGGTACTAAGTATTTTTCCTATTTTTTTTTTTTTGAGAAGTCTTATAGCTCTGGGTTTTACATTTAGTATTGGATATATTTTGAGTTAATGTTTTTACGTGGTGTAAGGTAATGATCAAGTTTTGTATTTTTTTCCAGATGGTTATTTGATTATTATGACACAATTAAAAATAATTTGTCCATACATGTGTGGGTCTATTTCTGGACTCTTTTTTCTATTGTATTAATCTTATCAGGTACCTTTGTAGCAATACCCCAAGGTCTTGATTAAATTAGTTTATAATAATCATCAAAATGAGGTAGGGTAAATTCTTCAACATTGTTACTCTTTTTCAAAGCTGCTTGACTATTATAGGTCCTTTGTGTGGCCATATAAATCTTAGAAAGAAATTGTATAAATAAATGTGCTAGGAGTTTAACAGGCATTGTGTTAAATCTATAGAGCAATCTGAGGGTAGTTTATATGATGAATGTTCGTATCTCCACATTTATTTAAGTCTTCTGTAATTTCTCTTGGAACTGGTTTTGTAGTTTCCAGTTTACAAAGCTTGCATATATTTTTGTCAAATATATACCTATACATTTTATATACTTAAATGATATCGTTAATGCCATTGTTTTTAAATTTCAATATCCAATTGTAATCATTATTAGTATGTATAAATACAATTAATTTTTGATATTAAGTTGTATATTGCTACTTTGCTAAACTCATTACTTCTAGGATCTTTTTGCAGATTCCATAGTTTATTTTTTTAAATTAATGATCACGTATCTGTGAATAAAGGCAGTTTTAGTTCCTCCTTCTGATCTGAGCTCATTTTATTATTTTCTATTACATTTTTCTTTATTGTGTGACTCGCACTTCCTGTATAGTGCTGAATGAAAGCACTGAGAGCAGACATCCTTCATCTGATCCTGTTAGGGAGAAAGTATTCAGTCTTTCATCGTTGAAATGTTTAATGTAGGATTTTCAAGATTCCATTTATGAAATTGTGGACATTCTATTCTATTCTAGTTTGCTGACAGTATTTATCAAGAACAAATGTCAAAATTTGTCAAATGCTTCTTCTGCCTTTATTGAAATGATGATTTTGTTGTTGTTGTTTCATCTGTTAATATAGTGTCAGTTACATTGATTGGTTTTCAAGTGTGAAACCAATCTTGCATTGCTTGGGTAATTCCTCACTGGATCATGACATATTTGTTACCTTTCCTATAAATTGTTGGATTTATTTAATTAACTTTTGCTAAAATTGTATTTTATATATGCTTATAAGGAATATTGGCCTGCAGTTTTCTTTTCTTTTTAAAATGTCTGTGTGTGGTTTTGATATTGGTTTAATACTGGCTCATAAAATGAGCTAGGAAGTATACTGTCTTCTTTAATTTTTCTGGAAGACTTTGTGGAGAATTATTATTTCATCTGTAAATATTTGGTAAATTTTTACAGCTGTCTGGTCCTGAAGGTTTTTTTTAAAAAGGTTAACTTCAAATTGGCTTCTTTTAATAGATCTAGAATTATTCACATTTATTTTGAGGGAGTAAATATATTTGGCTTGGCTCTTTTAAGAAGTTTATCCATTTCATCTAAGTTGTTGAATTTATTGTCATAGTTATTAATATGCCTTTATTATCCTTTTCATATCCATAGAATCTGTAGTTATACTACTGTTCTCATTTCTAATATTGATAATTTGTTTTTCACTTTCTTTTTCTTGAGCAGTTAGGATAGAGCCTATCATTTCTACTGATTTTATTGGAAATACAGCTCAGCTCTTTATGTTACTAATTTATGATATTGTTCTCCTGCTTTCTAGTTAATTGATATCTGCCTCTCTTTTGCTTCCTTTGGCTTTGACTCTCTTTTTTTATATTTCACTAAGATGGAGATGGACTTTGTTGAGTTGAGACATTTTTGCTATTTTAAAATAGGCTGACCATACTAATAGGTTTTCTCTAAATACCACTCTAGCTGAATCATCAAATTTGATATCATGTGTTTCAATCCATTCAATATAGTTTCTAATACTTTTTAAAATTTTCCTCTTACATTGGAACTTTGTTTCCAAATATTTGGAATTTTCCAAATATTTTTGTTTTATTGATTTCTTTCTAATTAAATTCTATTGTGGTAAAAGAAAATAATTTGCATGAATTTAATCATGTTAAATATATCAGGGCCTGTTTTATAACCCAGAATATGGTTGTTTTGGTAAATGTGCCATGTGCATTTGAAAACAGTATGTATTCTTCCACTGTTGTATAAAGTGTTTTATAAATGTCAGTTAGGTCATTTGATTTCGGTGTTTAAATTTCCTATATCCTTACTGATATTCTCTCTACCCATTCTATCAATTATTGAGCCAGAGAGATGTTGAAATCTCAGACTAAATTTGTGGATTTGTGTATTTCTTCTTGCTGTTCTATTAGTTTTGCCTTCCCATATTTTGAAGCTCTGTTATTAGGTTTAGAATTGTTTAAAATTGGTTATGTCTTACTGACAAATTGAGCACTTTATTATTACGTAATGACTCCCTTTAGCCCTGACAATATTTGCTGCACTAAAAGCGACTTTGTCTGATGTTAATACAGTCATCATATACTAACATGTTGTTAATATATAGCCACTCCAGTTTTCTTTTGATTATCATTAGTATGATATATCTGTTTTTAATCCACCAGTTTTCTTTTAATCTATTTTTGTCTAGTATAATGTTCTTATACAATCTATAACCCTTTAAAAATATTAGACTACTTAGATCATTTAAAATAAATTTATTATTAATCTAGTGTTTAAAGATGCTATATTACTATTTGTTTTATATAATTGTTTTATCTTTTTAAGAATTCTTTCCTCTTCTGTTTTCTTTTATATTAGTAGGCTATATTTGTTAGCTTTAGCTATTATTCTTTGTAGTGTTTTTTAGTAATTACATTAGAGTTTATAGTATGCATATTTAACTTATCCTGGTATACTCTCAAGTATCCCAGTATACCCTCAAGATATAAACTCTTACAGTATACTTCTATTTTTCCTCTGCTTGCTTTTGTACTATTTTATATTTTACTTATACATTTGCTACAAACGCCATAAGACATAGTTATTATTTTTACCTTAAACAGTCATTTATATTTTAAAGGGATATAAAAACTAAGAAAAAATGTTTTACTCATATTTTTATCATTTCTGGTTTTCTTTATTTCTTCATTCAGATGTTGATTTTCATCTGGCATCATTTTCCTTTCTGGTTAAAAGACTCCCTTTAAGATTTATTGCAATAAAGGCCTGTAGAGTTTTATGTGAGAAGTCTGCTGTATTTTGAATCCTTGTCCTTCTATACATAATATTTCCCCTTTCTCTGGATGCTTTAAGATTTTCTTTCATAATTAATTTTAAGTAATTTTATTATGAGGTGCCTTTGTGTGGTTTTCTTCATGTTTCTTGTGCTTGGGTTTTCTTGAGCTTCTTGGATTTGTGGTTTATGGTATATATCAAATTTGAAAAATATTGGCCACTATTTCTTCAAATATTTTCTCCTCTCCCATTCCAATATATATATTGCACAGTTCACTGATCCTCTCTTCATTATTTATTAGATTTTTTCTCTGTGTGTTTCTTTGGCTAGTTTCTAATGCTATGTCATTAGGTAAATTAATATTTTTTTTTCTGCTGTGTTTTATATGCTATTAACATCCTGCATATTTTTAACAGGATTTCTCTTATTTTTCATGTCAAGAATTCAATTTGAGTCTTTTTATATCTCTTCTTAATGTTTTCAGTCTTTCGTTACATTTTGGAACATACAGAACATGATTATGATGACCCTTTCCATGTCCTTGACTAGTAATTCTATGAGCTATGTTTCAGCATTTGTTTCTATTTGTTGGTGTTTTCTCATTATTATGGAGAAATAACTTTCTTGCTTCTTTGCGTGTTTGGTAACTTTTTATTACATGCCAGAACTTGTGAATTTCTTAGTGTTATTTGCCAGATATTTTTGAATTCCTGTAAATATTCTTGAGCTTCGTTCTGAGATGCAGTTAATGTTGCTTGGGAATAGTTAGATCAAATTTAGTCTTTAAAGTTTTCTCAGAAGGGACCAGAACATCTTTCAGATAGGGCTAATTTTCCTCTAGTAGTGAGGCAGTATCTTTCAGAGTACTGTAACTGATGTCCCTTGATTTATGAGAGTTTCTATTCTTGCTTATAAAAACATGAACTATTTTTACAAGGATAGCTTTCAGATGTTTTTTTCCCCCAAGCTTAGGTAGTTTCCTCACATGCTTCTGCTGATTAATCAGTACCTAGCCAAACAGTCTATCCCCACCCTCCAGCTGCAGTTCTCCAGAGTTCTTTCTCGCTTTCTGGTGCTCTGACCTGGGAACTTTAGCTGCCTGGGACTCCCTGGACTCCCAGCTTCATATCCTCAAATTACGAGACTGCTGAGCTCCACTGAGTTCTAGTACCCGCACTCTAGCTGGAAACTCTCTCCAGGAAGTAAGATGGTGTTAAAGAAAATATTATTCATGATACTTGTTAAGGAATGGTAAGGCAGACTTTATTCAGGGGGCTATCACCACAGGTATAGGGACTACTGCAATGGGATTTTTTAGTAGGGGACAGAAATTGTTCTTGTCAACCTAAATAACAAACAGAGAGAGGTTCTCTAAAAGAAAAGATATTTATTTGGGAATAAAGCTTTGCAATGGGACTACATATGCCATAGAAAACTATGTATACATTCAGGGAGGTAAAGGGAAACAAAAGTTTTGAGAGGAAAAAAATGAAGGTTACATATTAATAATTATTTTGAGATAATTATGCTTGGCTGTAACAATCAACAACAAGGGTGAAATCAATATGAGGTTGGACACGCTGTTGCTGGGCAGATGTTCTTGCAGAAGTACTTTTTTGTGTAAGATTGTGATGTGCAAGGTTGTGGATTTTGTAGAGTCTTTTTTTATCAGGTATATGAGTGTAAGAACCCTTTCTTCATGGCCTTCCTGGATCCATTTTTCAGGGGTTTCTTAAAATTAGTGATTCCGTGTTGATCCTGACAACTTTCACATTCTCAACTCTGAATATAACAAGAAAAAGTGGAAATTTATAGCGAAAGAGCAGAGTAGGAGTCAGTGGATGACAAATTCTAAGAAGAAACATCAGGGTTGGGGGATTCTGGTTCAACTAACCTAACAGGATTCTTGTTGAAGGCAGGCCAGGGTGATCAGACATCACCTGGGGGATGGTGGAGGATGAGGAATCTGGTCAGATATGTATTGAGGATGAAGGGTTTTGGCTAACCTGTGTCTTGGCAAGATTCTTGCTAAAATTGGACAATGCACAAACATGGAAGGCCATAAATCAGGGCCTAGTTGAGAAAAGAGTTCAGAAGAGCTGTTAGAGTTTGGTCAAAGAGGGAATTTTTGTCACTGGGAAAACATAGGGGGCTCTTTATTTTCTCTCTCTCGGAGAACATTGTCTTGCATTGATGAACGTACAAAGCAGAAAACCAGTGTTTTGTAATTTTTGTCCTGTTTTACAGTTGTTTTAGGATGAAGGTAAAGTCCTGTCCTATTATTCCATGTTGAATGGGAGATGGAGACTTTGCTTTATTCACTAATATTGTATGTTCATCATCAATAAAATATAACTTCATTGTGGCTTAAAATTGAACCAATACTTATATTTCTATGAGTTTTAAAATACTGAAGCTAATGAGCAGTATTCTGTGCTATTTAAGTACACTTTCTGTTTGCATCATAACCATCAAGAAACAAAATAAGACAATACACTCATACTTCAAAGCCAAAAAAATATTCATCAGGTATAATTTTATGTGACTATGATGAAGTTAGAAGTAGCTTGAACATAATTTGAAGTAGTTTTCCCAATAAAAAAGATGGTCATTAATTTGTCAATTATTCATTCTTTAACTCTTCTTGGCTTTGACATGAGCAACTTAATATAGGGGGTCAATAAATGCTTCAGAAATGGCTGTGTTATTTCTAAGCAAGCCAGATGGGGTAAGTGATGATAAAAACTAAAGGGGTCAAGGTGTGTGTGAGAAAAATTTCCCACTTTGCATAAGCAATTGCCTATTTGAATATTCAAATACAGTCCTTAAGTCCTTGTGCAAGTTTTATGATCATGGCTTAAAAAACAACCTTGAAAATCCTGGACCAATGTCCTTAAAAGAAATTCTATTTGTGAATTCTAGTCTGAGCTATGGTAATAAATACACTGTCTTCAGTGGATATAATATGAATCACATGAAGAACCTATCAAACTTTTCTTTTTCTGTATATTAGTGTCTTTATCTCAGTGAAACATTTTCTCTTACTTATGTTTAGAAAAAAATTTCAATAATACATTTCATTAGTTTGAAGTGGGCATTTTAGTGTATCTACATTAAACTTTTCAGTTCAAGTGAATTTGGAAATTTTTTTTTATGGAACAGTTATCAAACTTTACCAACTTGCACTATTACTTAGAAGCCTGGATTTTTTCTTCACTTTTAATTTTAAAACTTGTATCCAAACTTTCTCTTTTAATATTTTGTGCCTCCTTTAAAAAAGAGATTCATAGTAGAGACTTTGGGTCTCTTCTAGCAACCATTTTCCTCTTTCTTTCTTTCTTTTTTTTAAGATCATGATTTTTAATCTAATTTTTAAATTTATAATTGGCACATAATAATTGTACGTATTTCCTCCTCACTTTCTTAACAAGACAGAGGAATTGAATCAGTTACTGCTGCATATCTCAGTTGAGGCATAGAGGACACAAGATGACTGCCTCAGTACTAAGAAAGACTTGCTTTCTATTCTGTTGAAGTCTTAGGAAGAGAAGTTCTCTATTTTTCTAGATCAGTAATTCTCAATCTTTAACATGCATTAGAATCATGATTATTCTGAGGGCTTGCTAAATAAAAACAAAATACTAGGTACCACTCCCATCTTGGTGGAGCCTAAAATATCAGATTTCTAATACATTATGTTATTGATGTTGATGCTAATGGTCCCAGGGCCGTATTTTGAGAGCTGCTACTCTAATCAGTGGTTCTGAACTCTTGTCAGTACTTTTGAGATACCTGGGGAGTTTATAAATACTGGTAGATCCTACTTTGCACAGCAGTGCAGGATTGTAGAAATGACTACGCAACCTGAAACCCTGTAAAGTGATTTTAATAATCAGTCATTAGGGAAATTGCTAATTGCTCCCTGACTGTTGTATATTTTTGTCAAAATATTAAAGACTACCTTATTGTTTCATTAATGATACAAAATTTGGAAAGTAAAGCTAATATTTATTACAATGTAATTAAGACATCACAAATATTGAGAATGTTTTCTTTCCCTGCAGACAACTTATCAAAAGGAATTTGAACAATGCTTGCCTTCTTGTATAACTTATGATACTGAGTAAACATCATTTTTATGCTTTGGCAGATTGTCATACTCCTTTCTAAGTTTAGTTCAGCTTCCAACATTTTATCCTGTGTGTCTGTAACGTCATTAGATATATCAGAGTTCATATTTTAATATGAAATATTTCGCTGATGTCACTTCCTCTGAGACATCTTCATTCTTTTCTTCACAACCTCTTTCCTCATTCATGCTGATAAGTTCACCTTCACTAAGCTCCTCTGCTTCATATCTGCAGTCTATCAAACAGCAGCAGGGTCACCATTCCCGGGATCAGCCATTTATTTTAAAATAAATTTACATTTGAATTTCATTTCACTCCCCAAATCATCATTTTTTCCTTTCTTTGTTTCCCCTTTATTTTTGCTGGCCAATTTCCTTTTTCAATTACCCAAGTTTATAATATGTCACATGGTTTTATCACTGAGAGACACATGTTGCTCGGAGTGAACTGATTAACAGATGTGCAGTGACCAGTCACCAGAATGTTTTAAAAAAAGTGATGTGATTGGTCACTGACCCACAATGGGTATAGGTTATTTATATGAAGATTTGTAGACTGAAGAAATGGCATGAATTTGGTACTAACAATTTCACACAGTTAATACACCATTACAACTGAAATTTCAGTGGTGTTCTTGGGGGACTGGTGTTATTTAGCTAAGTTATTATAACTGAAATCTACATATGAAAACCATGCAAAGCAAGGATTGCCTGTAATAACACTACCTGGCTCCCACCTCAGACCAATACAACCAGAACATCTGAGACTGGACTCAGGCCACGATATTATTTTACAATCTCCTCAGGTAATACTACTATGCAAGCAGGTTTGAAACTACTGCCCTAGAACTATGTTTCTGAAAATTTAATGTTCATAAAAATCACTTAGAAGACTTGTTATAACTTAGATTCTTAGGTACCCTCTTGGAAATTCTTACTCAGAGATCTGACAATTTGACAAATTACTTGTTCTAATTACCTGATACACTACCTAGAATTTGGATTTTTTGCAAGCTCCTAGGTGACGCTGATACTGCTGTTCCATGGGCTACATTTTGAGTAGTTATCTGGATATAACGACAGTATGTCATCTAAATGGAAAACTTGTAAATGTGGCAACTACTTTTGTTGCTACGTAGAAAGACACTAAGTGCATATTTGGCACATGAAGGAGAAGAGGGCTGAGAGAATTACTGTGAACTCAGGATGTAAACCTGATGAGTCAGTGAACCTCAGGATCAAACTGCACCTAAGTTCTCCCTTCCTTAGACTTTTCAGTTATATAAAGCAATAAATTCTCTTGAATTTAAAGCAATTTTCAGTTAGGTCTTGATATTGACAATACCAAAAATCCAACCTTATAAAAGAATTTGAGTCTCTGTTGTGTAAACTTTTCCTTCATTTCATCAGTTCTGTGTTATGTTTCATTGTATATTTAAGAAGTGGGCAAAGTGTAAAAGATTTTCAGGTGTTTTCAGGTAAAGTACAAGTAGGAACTGAGAAGAACCCATTCAGTTTTTTGTAGGATAAAGCCTCTCTTAAGTTAGGCTTTCATATTTTTAAGGGTGGTATTCAATATCACGTGTGAAAAAATTGTCCACAAATTTGTTCAGTGATGTCACTGGATTATTTGATTGATTTTGAATGATAGTAATTTATTTTTTGTCTGTGAGGTTGATATCAACACTTTCATTAATCAAAAAATCTGATGAGTATATTAGTCTAATTTGTTATACTTAGCTAACAGCCAACTTAGCAAAATAACTGGAAGGCCCAACTATTTGCATTTTCCATTTCATCTAATTATGTTCCACCAATAAATTTGATAAAAATCCTCCACTTAATAAGCCTTCTCATAATTAAATACATTTATTATATTTATACTCAGTATTCTTTCCATTGCCCAGTGTATTAGCTTGGTAGGACTGGCAGAACAAAGTGCCACAGACTGAGTATGGTTTAAACAAAAGAAATATATTTTCTCACAATTCTAGAGGCTAGAAATCTGAGATCAAGGTTTGGTTTCTCCTGAGGCCTCTCTTCTTGGCTTGCAGATGTCTGTCTTCTCCCTCTCTGTCACATGGTCTTCCCTCCATGTGTCTGTGTCCTAATCCCCTTCATATAAGAACACCAGTCATATGGGATTAGGCCACCTTAATGATCTTATCTCTAAATAAAGTTATGTTCTGGAGTACTGAGGTTTAGGATGTCAACATATGAATTTGAGGGGAGGCATAATTGAGCCTACCAGATTCAGGTAATTTTAATCTCTTAATCTATCATGTTTTAGGTTCTATTTTCTAACTTCTTTCCCTTCCTTTCTTTTTTTCTTTCTTTCTTTGTACTATAAACCATATTCAGTTTTTATGCTTCCTTCTTAATAGGTGGTAATGGATATTGGGTATGATAATTTAATACCCGATGATGATGGTTGCTCTGTGCAAATTACAAGAACATTTATTTCTTCACAAATGGTACTGTGCTTGGCCAGGTGCCAGTAAAGGTTAAAAATATATCATAGCATATAATCAAACCTCCAAAAACCATTTTCTTTTTCCTAAGAGGAATGACAAATTACCTGTTCATAAAATAAAAGTAAATTTATACCAAGCCTTGCTACAATGTCTCCAAAGGTGATGTGGGAATGTGTGGTTTCACCTTGGCTGAATGTGAAACTTCTGAGTAATATAGCAAGGTGTGCTTGTGGTGGACATAAGATGACTTATGTCTGTTCTTGGCAAATAAGCATTTCCTGTGCTGGTGCTTTATTTCCACCTTCAAAATAAAGTTCTTGAAAGTGTAGCTATATTAGATCACTAAATGATAACTTGGACAGAATTTGCCAGATGACATTATTAAAAGCTTGCAGTCAGTTAACTTTATATGAATGATCTGCAAGGTAATGCATATTAGATTAACTTATTGTTTATATATACATTGAAATTCATCATAAGAATGTCAATGACAGTTATTCTCCCATAATGAAAAATTACAGTTGAGATAATAGCAAAACCTTGTAATTTTATTTTTATTGATGAGTAATAGGAAATCTTTTGATGTACGTTTTGCATTTTGAACAAACGTGTTCACCTGTGTAAACATTTCTCTTTTAAATGGGATTTGCAACTTTTTTTTCCAACTTCCATCTACTGATTGCAACTTCTTTTTAAATTTTTTCTTTTATTTTTCATCAAAATATGTGTATTTCTTTTCTCTGGGTGATTCTTGCAGCATCAGCAATAAAATTTTTGTTCTGTATGTTCTGTGATATTGAAACTCTAGTAATAAGCAAGAAATATATTTGAAAAGATAATATTTCAAGAGATGTCTTAACATTTTCTGAACGAATATGGTTTATTTGGTACCATCTGGTCCCTGGAATCAGTGGTTTTAAAACCTTTTTTTCTTATTATGCTTGATTTTATTTTTTTGTTTCATTTTATTTGTAATTGACAAATAATAATTGTATGTATTTATGGGGTGCAATGTGATAGTTCAATACATGTTTATACATTTCATAATGATCAAACATTTTAAGTAATAGAACTCTTATGTAACTCCAAAATGTAAAATAATAAAAAGGCATTTGCTGTTGGTGAAGCAGAGTTGGAGGTCCTCTTGACTCTAAAGAAATTCTGAGCAACATTGGGTTCCTGGTAACATAAGTTTTAGGCCGTTGGTCTCAGAGTGTCACATGTCCTAGAATTTTTTTTTTTCAGAATTCCTTGTAATATGCCCTTTATGGAAGATTTAATTTTTTTGCTAAGATTCTTACATAAAATTATGAGTAATATTTAATATAAAATACAAATAAGTATGACCAAGATTACATATTATACTTAAAAATCTTACCCAATATTGACTTTATTGGATGAAAATTCTTAGGTGCACAAACAAAACCAAAACCGAGGTGGAAGAATAGGTTGGACAGTCCTGGCACCAGAGCCTATATCCTCAACCACCTGTTTTCCACCTGACTTCCTCTCTCGGACAAATTCAACTTTCATGGGTGCCATTCCTATTTATCCTTCAACTATTATTGCTTTGCATCCTACAGTATTAGTGCTGTTTCCTTTCTGAATATCCCTATTCATGTTACCACCTAGGGACAGAACTTGTTTGCTCCACCCCCTTCTCCCAGGTAGTGTCCGAAGCTACTCTTCTGACATTCTCATTCATTCCTGCAACAGCAGCTGGTGCTGATACTGTCTGCTTGTTATTTCACAGTGGTTCACACAGATCTTACACCTGACAGCAATGGAGGTAAAAATGAACCA
The DNA here is from genome assembly GCA_963574885.1 of Lepilemur ruficaudatus. Taxonomy (NCBI): domain Eukaryota; kingdom Metazoa; phylum Chordata; class Mammalia; order Primates; family Lepilemuridae; genus Lepilemur; species Lepilemur ruficaudatus. Next base: position 7,679 of record CAUYRT010037829.1, on the reverse strand, counting down.
AAGTATAATTTATTCTGATCAACAGATATTTCCCTTAAAACATTATTGACTTCAGATTTACCAGGTAATACAGCAGCTTAGTCTTTTGATAAGATCTTCCCATGCGAATGTTTTGAGTTATATTCAACTAAGTCATGATTCATCTCTATAAGCCTTATTTGTGGCAATTGTTTCAAAATCTTTTAAGAAAGGACAGGCAGCACCTAGTCTGATGAACCTAGAGGCTATCTTACTCTTCTATCCAATAATTCTCATATTAAATGGTTTTTTTTTCATACTATAGCTTAGGCCGTAAATAGTTTAGTCAGTTGGCAGCTTAGCTGATGTGAGAGATTATGCTATTCACATATAAAAATCTATATAGAGCTAGTAACTAGGAATACAGCCAATATTGTAGAGCATTTATTTGTCTGAGAGCCAGGGCCTGAAAATCTTTGTGTGGAGAAAAAATGATTATGGAACTAAATTCTATCAACTTAAAAGTAAATCATTAAGTAATGGCAGCCATATAGTTAGAAAAAGAAACCCCTTTATTCTAATAATGAGACCGAGAAAGAGTGACTCATTTGAGGTTAAATGGCCAAGTCACAGCGAAACCAGGAGGAAAATTTTGTCTTCATCAACTAAAGCAGTGTTCTTTCTCTATATTAAGAATTTAGTTTAATATAAAATATAAGTTATAACTATGACAGATCTTATATATGCTGGATCTCTGACCTGCCTTCACAGTAGTTATTATCTTCATTTAAATATTGAGAACTCTGAGTCTTTCTGACATTTAAGTTGCTCAAATTTACCCAAATGGAAAGTGATGGAGCAGGGTTTTGGATCATGCCTGTACACATCCAAACCCTATATTCTTTTTACAGTGCAATATAGTTTTTAGGCTCTGAGATAAAAGAAATGCTGACCACTGAGTTTATATTCTATACGGACTGTTAAGACAATCATGGTAAGCTGAATTTATTCAAGGTCTACTACTACAACTCTTCAGGGGAGCCAGCTCTTATGCTGCGGACCACTGTATGGCCAGTATTCCAGAGATTGCTGTCAGATCTCAGGACTAGATGTATAATTGGTTTAGATGCAATTTCAGTTTTATGTTTCTCTATCAATAAGATATCAAATTAGGAGCCAGATAAAGTTCAAATTCAATGGCTATGTCTACTATCTAGTTCCTATTAAAAGCTGCAAGTAGTTCAGATTAAATCTATTTTTGAGGTCAAATATCTGATTGCTCTTTACTGTAGAGTTCAACTCTGCCATGCATTATTTATTTTCTGTCTTTATATGTTCATTAAAGTTGCAACCAGTAGTTAAACAGATTGCACCAGATTGTTCCCAGTTATCACTTAGAGATCATCAACAGTGGTACCAACCATAAGTTGGTACAGGGCAGAGACTAGTAGATTCTGAGTGATAAGTCTTGGGCCATAGTAACTGGGTCCACCACTCTGGAGTTATATAAGCTTGGATTAATCCCTTCCTAACCTTTCAATTCTTGTATGTATGTGATATGGGGATGATAATTTTGTCTGCTTCATAACACTGTAATAGAAAATGGAATTATGTATTTTATAGCATGCTTATAAATAGAAGAGATTATTATGAATTCCTATAATTCATTACAACTTAATTCAGACATTTTAAGCAGGAACTTATCAAAAAATGCTTTATATAATAAGCACAGCCTTCACAGAACCAAATTTATAATTTTCTATTAGGAAAATATGATACTTTAACGTGTCCAAGAGGAATAAAGAGTGAAGATCATTTATTTATTTTTGGGCAATGTGAGAAGAGAAAACTCACTCAATGCCAAATTTCTGTGACAAAGTTGCCTTTTGATAAATATTATAATGAAGCAGTAAATAATTAATTTAGACAAGAGAAAGTAGGGAAAGTAGGGAAAGTAGGGAATCATTAAACTTGCAGCAGGGCAAATGCAATGGGAGTAAGAAAAATAAATTTAGAGTATTTTCATTGAGCCATTCAATCCAAATTTTAAAAATTCTAAAAATATGCCTTTTAACTGACATGAAGACTGCAAGTTCTCTCCATGTATGTCCCATAGGATTTAAAATATACTGATTTGCTAAATCTGAGGTTGATCTCACTTAGAATAATTTATGGAAAGACCTGGATCTTATTGGAGAGAGCATAGAGGTTGGAAACTTTAGATAAAAGATTAAAAATTCCCTTGTCTTGAATCTCTGCAGTTTAATGTATTTTAAAGTGGGCACTTGAGAAAAAAAATATGCTGAAAACATTGAGGTTGGAAATTGAATATAGTCTGATAGCAGCAATCTGATGCTGTTAAGATGATGAAAAAGAAAACTGACACCTCACTGCATACAAGGCAGTTATTGCATTGCTTAAATTGTGTAGAAACCATTAAACCTCTCTATTTAATATGAAATTTTATTGAGAACATTTTTCAGTCCTTTCCTCAAATTCTAAGATTTTTCAGGTGTCATGTTTCACCTCCACACCATTCAGCATGCACTGTTTGTTGACCCAGTGCTCTTTTCTATAATTAATCCTCTTGTTCATTTTTTGAAACATTTTTTAAAATTTATTTTTTATCATTTTTCCTAGATAAGATTTGAAGTGAGCTGTTCAGTAGTCGATTCTTACAGAAAGTCTAGATTAATTGCCATCAAACATCAGGTATATACATAGCATGTGGGAACTTGTTAAAAATGCATATTTCTGTCCCTATTCCTAAAGATCATTCCATAATTGGAGCTCATGAATCTGTTTTGTTTCTTTTCTTTCCCACTAGCACAGGCTGGGGCAGGTGATCTCTAGATACACTGAGAAACTATGAACTTCATATATGCAGATACAAGTGAGAGGAAGTTGGGATTTGGTATTTCTGAGAAATTTGAAAACTTGTCTCAAGGGAAGAGGAAAGGATTAATATTAATTGGACATAGGCAGTCTGTACGCTAAGTGCTTTACACATGATGTCTCAATTAATCTAACCAACATCTTCTGAGAGGTGGACATTATCATCACAGTTTTACTGTCATAAGTTGTTAAGTACTGGAGCTGGATATTCAATTTAGTTTTTAGTTTTAATGTTCAACAGGATTCTGCATTTTACTATAAATCATTAAAAATCTTCATATATTTTGTTTGATGACTTGAGATATAGAAAAAAACTTCCTATGTTAAAAAAAACTCACAAATAATATTAAATATATCAATATATAAATCTGTGAACATTCAGTGTGATGAAATCAAGAAAAATACTTTCACAGGAAATACTTTTTTAAGAGATATGAATTAAACTAAAGAGCTATTAAGATGAATTAGTGAAGGACAAATCATTTTAGTCAGGGTGGGGGGTTTAGTAACAAAACATGGCTGTAGGTTCATTCAGTAATTTCTTAATTTTGTACAAGAGTGTGTCCTATCCTTCAAAAGTAGTGACAATAAGACATGCATAATAAGTTGAAATTGATTAGGATTATGAAAGGGAAACAGTTAAAACACAATCAAAATTCAGAGACTGGGCACTGAAAAATGAACCTGTACAATTATTTGACATTATTGCCAATTGATATTATATTTGAAATTATTTGACATAATAATACATTGCTTGTGTGAGTATGTGTGTGAGTGAGAGAGAGAGAGAAAGAGAGAGAAATGGGAGGCAGGACAGACACAAAGCTGTATTTGTGTAGTTGGAAAATTTTGATGATTATTCTTAGCCTAAAGATACAACTTTCCTTCTTTTGTTGATCTTAACTACCTTATGCAATGTAGTTATTTAACCAAAAATTTTTTTATCTTTTACTTTGTCTCTGATCTTTCCATTTTATAAGCCCTTCAATAATTCTCCGTTGCTCCATGAACCACATCCTAACTTTTCACCTCTAACCCCCGAGTTTCTAGACCATTTATTTCTCTTGCTTGCTACATAATCCAGCCCAATTCCTTTTTTTTTGTAGGTCCGGCTCCCACAGATTTTCTGCAATCATTTCCCCATTTTAGGGATTAGGGTCTTTTCCAGGGGTCTAATCTGTGGTAACGTGTCCTCTCACAAGTCTACTAATAACTCTAAAGTTCAACTTTCCACAAGTCACCTTCCAGAATTAATGCAAGAAAGTGGCTTCCTCCCATAGTTTGCACATGCGAGAAGGCCATGCCCATGTCCATCAACTTGAAGACCACCTCAATTATACTTAGCTTTACTCTCCTTTCTTAATTCAGAGTGAAAGCAAAACTCATAAATGAAATAAAACTTCAAAGGGAAAACCATTCTTTGAACATATCTGACAGTTTTTTTCAGACAATTAAGAATGTGAGTAGAAAACTAGTGACATAATTTTATTGAAGTTACTAAGAGTTCAAAAAAACTCAGTGTTTTACCTTTCAAGAATAATTAGTAATTACGTGTAAAATTTACATCTCTGAACCAATATATTAACCACATGAGACTATTATACATTTAAAAGAGTAAAATTTGTAAGACAGTGTATGATGGTATATTTGTTTTCTAGTCAAACAAATCTACAGGTACAAAGAAACACACTTGTTCCTGTTTAACCAATTATTTATTTGTTATATGTGTATATATGGACACAGACACACTCAGAGTAATCACAATGTGCCTTGTGAAGATACGTAATCCAGCTTTTATTCAATTGTATACCAGTCAATTAGGAAATGGAAGCCATCTAGGTATTTTAAGCAGGAAGAGACTTAATACAGGGAATTAAAGGCTTAATACATTTTATACCACTGGAAGCCTGGAAAAAACTGCTGTTAGAAAATTCAGAAGTGGAAACATCACAGGACAAGGACAATACCACCAACATGGTCAGGAATCTGTAGCACGAAAGTGAGGAATTCTCCAGAAGATGACTAGATCTCCAATAGCAGCATGAAGTGGCTACCAATGATCTCAGCTACCAGGAACAATAAAAGCAAAGGCAAAATTCCATGTCCAGTAGTTATTGTCAGAGACTAACATATTCTTTTCTTCTGCTTTCTCAGTCTAGCATGAACAACTTTCACTGCCGTCATCTAATGAGAAACTGTGTGGAAAAGAGATTTTTGAAGGGTAGGGATTATACTGAGTGTAAACAAACCACACCTGAACCAATGAAACAATGCCAGGTAGTCATTCACATTTTTTGTGCAAAATTCCATTAATGACTAATTTACAAATTCTCAAAGAAAAATTTTTAATTTTTAATTTTTTTATAGTTCAAATGTTAGATGATTTGCCTTAGTTTGAAAAAAATGCACTTTTCTTTAATTCTTTTTTCCTTAATCTTTGTCTTGGTCTGCTCCCTGGAATGGACCATGGTACGTCTTCTTTATTCACAGGAGAAGGCTAAATATTCTGGTTTCTTTATAATTTTCTCACATCAACTGGATTCAAACTATATTTTCTTGTATTAATATTTCAATATTTTGAATTCCCACTATAGAATGTATCCTTTCATTTTTTAGTTTATTTATTTTTTATTTCAAAATATTATAGGGGTACAGATGTTTTTAGTTACATGGGTCACTTTTGTTATGCTTCAGTCAGGGTTATAAGTATGCCCATCACCCAGATAGTGTTCCTTGTACATACTAGGTAGGTTTTCGTCCATCCCCTCCCCTCTGCTTGTTTTCCCTTCCCTCTGTGCACATGTGTGCTCATCAGTTAGTTTCAATTTAATAGCAAGGACACATGGTGTTTGTTTTTCCATTCTTTACATACTTCATGTAGGATAATGGTCTCCAGTTCCATCCAAATTGTTGCAAAATGACTTAATTCATCCTTCCTCATGGCTGCATAGTATTCCACAATATACATATACCAAATTTTGTTAATCCACTCATGAATTGATGGGCAATTGAGTTGATTCCACATCTTTGCAATTGTGAATCATGCTGCAATAAACATTCAAGTGCAGGAGTCTATTTGGTAAAATGATTTCTTTTCCTTTGTGTAAATACCCAGTAGTGGGATTCTTGGATCAAATGGTAGATCTACTTTTAGTTCTTTAAGGACTCTCCATACTGTTTTCCAGGGCAATTGTACTAATTTGCAGCACCAACAACAGTGTATAAGTGTTCCTTTCTCTCTGCATCCATGCCAGCATCTATTGTTTTTGGACTTTTTAATAAAAACCATTCTAACCAGTGTAAGGTAATATCCCATTATGGTTTTAATTTGCCTTTCCCTGATGATTAGTGATATTGAGCAGGTTTTCAAGTTTATTGGCCATTTGTCTTTCTTCTTTGGAAAGCTTCTGTGTACTTTTTAAAAAAATTTCAAAATATTAAGGGGATGCAAATGTTTTTGTTATTTGAATACATTGTATAATGCTTAAGACAGAGCTTTTAGTGTGCCAGAATAGTGTTCACTGTACCTGATAGGTAAGTTTTTATCCCTCAACTCCCTCCCACACTTCCCCCTTCCTGGTTTCCAATGTCCTTTACATCTACAAACTAAAAGAAAATTGTGTTTTTCTCCCTAGATCTATTTTATTTCTAATCTAAGGAGTACAATTCTTACTTCCTGTAGATAAAGAAAGCATATCTATTATTATATAGTGAAGAAAACAGGATAGCCATACCTGTTCTTTATTTTTTAGGCTTTTCATGTTTGATCATTTAACAAGAGAGAGCTTATTTTTATTGAATTTTAATATAAAACCTGCTTAATTATAAGTAGTAAACATAAGAAAAAAACTTAGAATATATGCACAAGTTAAATCTTTAATATTATATTATACTCTTTAGCTTTACTCTTATCTTTGCCTTTTCTCTGCTACATTTTGACAAACACTCTCTTAGTGTCTCTGTCTTCCCCATGCTACCTTTCAACCATGCTAGTGAAATGTGTGGAGCTCACATATTTGAAAGACTAAGCTTCAAACTGCTGTGGAGGCAGTGATAGCAATTAATAAAAGGAGCTGGGAAGGAGGAAGGAAGAATGAGGAGAGGCACAACTGGAAAAATTTTCCCAAGATGACAGGTTTCCAGGAAGAAAAACAAAATGTGTAAGTATTAATATGTACAAATATAATTAAAATTAATATATGCTAACTGTTACAAAAGAATTTTTTTTATTTTTATTCATTAAATTCACTCATCCAAAGTTAATTCAAAGCCCTAAAAGAAACAACTTGCATTCAAAAAAATCTTAACAGATTAGATGACCAAGACAAAATTTAATAGAGATTCATAAACATCCTATACTTAGACTCAAAATAATATTAGAAATTAAGAGTAAGGGATAATTGTTTATTAAAAAGCCTAGGGTTATTTTCTTTTCTGTTTTTTTCATATCTGCAAAATTAATATAGGTGTCTGAAATATGTGTTCGCAATTTTTTTTTTTTTTTTTTGAGACAGAGTCTCACTGTGTTGCCTGGGCTAGAGTGCTGTGGCATCAGCCTAGTTCACAGCAACCTCACACTCCTGGGCTCAAGCAATCCTTCTGCCTCAGCCTTCCAAGTAGCTGGGACTATAGGCATGCACCACCATGCCCAGCTAATTTGTTTTTATATATATATATATTTTTAGTTGGCCAATTAATTTCTGTTTTTAGTTGAGATGAGATCTCGCTCTTGCTCAGGCTGGTTTCGAACTCCTGACCTTGAGTGATCCGCCCACCTCGGCCTCCCAGAGTGCTAGGATTACAGGCGTGAGCCACCGCACCCGGCC